>JBCEWC010000677.1:0-51330 GCA_038996855.1 Solanum aculeatissimum | reverse complement strand
AATCATTAAAATACTTTTCGCCTTTTTTAAAGCTAATCATTCAAAGTCGTTTAAAATTAAAGTTCAATATTTAATTCGTACTGTGGAGGGTAAAAATTGGGTGTCAACAATATATATAAAAATTAATATTATTGTTTGGATTTAGTTTCCAATTAAAGTGGGATTGTATCCGTGATTAATTATCCCAATTAAATTAGAATTTGTAAACCATTGCATACAATATCAGTTTGTTCTCTTTTTAGCTCCTTATTTTACTCTCATTATCATTTAAATTTATTATTTATATACACTCAAATTAATTTAATTTTTTTTCATATATCCGTTTCTTCTCCTTTTTTGTTATTTATTTATTTTTTTCAATTTTGTTTCTTCTGTGTTAAGTGAAAATGGATGATATATTTTCAATTTTAATACAACATGATGAAAAATAGAACAATGTAGTATAAACAGATTGTATGCATTTGATATATACCAAAAGATTGAATGCAAAATGATATATAACTAGTTATGTAAAATAGTCTGGCCTTGGTATAAAATTTGGTTGGTGTGGTTATTTTTTATATTGTATGAAAATAATATAGATTGAGTATACATTTTGTATCTACGTGTCATTGTTTAGAACATAATGTCTTTCCTTTTAATTTGTGATTTATATGCAAAATACATATGCAAATGGGTATAGATATAGTATATATTAACTAATTCTATGTTAATTTAGGTATGTCTTTGATATAGATTTAGACTATATTTAAATATGCATATGGCATAGATTTAGACTTTATTTTGGGTATGTAAGCGATATATAATTGGAATGTGCGTGTGATCAAATTTATAAATGACTTGTAGTATATGCGGTGCATGTATTCGTTGTATAACCAGATTATATGCAATTGATATATAACAAAATTGTATATAATTGATATACAAGTGTGGCCTTGGTATAGAATTGGCCGGTGACTTGTTCTTGGGCGGGATTTGAGTTAAAATTTGAAAACTTGGGGGTTCAATCTCTACTGTTTCCGTCGCTAGTCTGAGGCTCTTTCTGGGGGTAGCTAGGATGTTACTTTTTTTTTCATGATGTAAATGGTTTGATTTGGATTTGGAATGATGATGAACATTGAGTTTTTTTTTTGACGATGGCGGATTGGACAATGTGGCATAAGGTGTGAGATGGAGAGACTAACTTCCATTGGAAGTCTTGGATGGAAAAGAGGGATAATTATGATGAGTGAGAAAAATACGGTTGATTGACACATTAAAAGGAAGTTGAATATTTCAAGAATAATAAAACTCCTTAATTGTAGTATTACATTGTTATTATTCCTTTTTTTGATAAATTTTTAATTATATATATATATATATATATATATATAAATAAAAAAAAATCTTTTAATTAAATGCTAATTTGTTATAACTTGAAATTTAAATGTTAAAAGTCATAATTATGAAATACTATATTTAAAACTTATAATAATTATCTTTAAAGTGATGTGTGGAGAAATATTTACTTATTTAAAGATTGGTGAAATTTTTATAATCTTCAAACCAATCACATAGTCTTATTTACTTGACAACGTTTTTATAATCTTCAAAGTACCAAAGGAGTAGAAAATCAAAAGATTTTAGTCTCCAAAAATCAGACATTATCAAATTTCTCATGGAGTGGAAAACTACACAATTTTAGTCTCCAAATTAAAAGTAGAAAAACATAACAGTTTTAATCTCCCAAAGATAAAATAATTTATGAATAGATCAAAAAATTTCAAGTGGTACCTTTTCACAGAAAGACACAACCTTTTTGACTATTATGATAATAACTATTAAGAATTTCATCTCTCAGGTGCAAAATATAAGATGAGTAGAAATCTTGACACAATTGATCAAGCAGATTGTATTCCAAGTTTTGCATCTCACACATTATATTTTTACTCTCAGCGTAAGACTTACAATTCGAGTTCCACATCCTCGAACTTCAATGAAAAATATTTTTTTATTTTCTCAGTTAAGATTAGAGAAAGTCATATCCAATATTAGATCAAGTAAAGAGAAAATCTTACTCATTGAATGACATGTATTTTTGTCATTTCACTAGAAAGACATAATGGGTTTAGAGATTCAAAGCCATCAAAAGGTATATTTTTTTAAATTAAATATCCACTATGGTGTCAATAAGGGTCATCATTTGACTTTAACAAAACTTTCATTTGTGTAGTAATTAAAATGTAGTATAATGCATATGTCACCAAAGACCATCTCGTATTTATTTTCCTATTTTGTCTACTGGTAGATAACTTTTCAAATGCACATAATATAAGTGAAAAAATAATTTCCTTAAGATTATTAACCAACATGTATTACTAAAATACTTAAAAACAAAACTTTTGTAGGAAACTTTTTTTGTAAAATAAAACTTTTGTAGAACAAAACTTTGTGAAAATAATAATCACAAAGATTCTAACAAGTTTTCAAAATCAAAAACTAAAACTAGTAATGAAAACAGATTCAAAACAAAAAACTAAAACTAGAAATGAAAATAAAATCTGTAAAGAAAATCAAAAAAATAAAATTGACAAGAAGAAAATCGAGCCCACTGAATACACAGTATACCATTAAGGAAATTATTCCTCTCAAGTACCCGAGGTTAATGGAATATATCCTCCCAGGATAGAACGATTTTACTCACCGGTGTATCGATACCTAAAATCACGGTGTCAGCGAACCACTCAACAACAGTAAAACATACTAGAATTTATTTGTGTAGAAGAAGAAGAAGTCAGAAAAACTCATTTTGAAATGATAGGAAAATTCTATATATAGAAAAAACAAAAGGTGTTTATTGTGCTTTATCGGAAAGGTTACAACCACTTGGAAAGGTCACAATTTTTTCAGAAAAGTTATAACTCTTCATTTGTCATTCTCACCTTTTAAACTTAACATGAATATGTTTTTGTTTCATGGCTGATGAGCTGCAAAATGATATCTCACTTCACTAACAATACACGTAAATAATAATATATGGAATGTTACAGGGTACTACTTAGAGGACATTTTTGTACTTAAATAATTTATACTTTATCCACACATTGCACTCCGAGGTGGTATTATCAAGAACTACGATGATTCTAAGGTCATTAGCTGGAAAAAACAAACCATACGATAAATGTATGAAGTAGGACTTAAGCAACATATTTATGGCAAACTCTCAAAATCTAAGTAGTTTATACTCATAAGAAACATCAAATTCTATTAAACACAGTTATTGATAATATGAGAGCTAAACCTCTCCAGTAAAACACACAGGTTACACATAAACTTTTACAAGGCTGTTCACAAAAAGTGTAACTCTCCATATTAAGAGAAGTAGAAATATTAAATTTGCTCGACAACATGTTGACTCTAAAATGTGGAAGATGCTGCACCTACAGGCCATCACTTGCAACAAAATTCTCACAAATTTTCTAATTTCTGCTATTGTGGATTGTCATTTGAAGTGCAACGACCTAAAATGGTTGAAGACATCTCCAAATTATAAGTTGCTAATCAAACTATGTCATTCAAGACCAAAGGGTGGAGGTTTATCATCAATTAATCAGTGTCAGAAAAATATGTCATTTAATCAAATTTGTTTTCCAACATATTTTGATCTTTTTTAGTTCAATCCACATCAAATAACTATTTACAATTCCATTCTACTAAAAAAGACTAGCTTTTCTGATATAATATATAGCGATGTAGCCTTCAACCACTCTCCTTCGAGGAGATTTTACTCTGTATACATGTTCTTTTCCTGTGCATTTATCTACTTTAACAATCTGGTATCCTCAATCAGTATCCTTTTTCGCTTTTGTTGCTATTCTGATCAGCAAAAGCCCTTCTCCAATAGGCAACAATTGCGTCCTCAAAGAGCTGCTCCTCCATAATTCCTTGCAGAAAGTATTGTCCCCCAGAACAATGCTACTTTTATTCCTTCTGCTTTTTTGCAACGAACCAACAATCTCTTCGTGATTCTGAATGTTACAATCCACAGCTATGAAATCATCATCTTTATAGTAAT
Source organism: Solanum aculeatissimum (assembly GCA_038996855.1). Lineage (NCBI taxonomy): Eukaryota > Viridiplantae > Streptophyta > Magnoliopsida > Solanales > Solanaceae > Solanum > Solanum aculeatissimum. The sequence goes on along the minus strand of JBCEWC010000677.1, from coordinate 47,276 downwards.
TTGGCAGCAGCATCTCTACACATATCTAGTGGAGGAAATTTACGACATGTCTCAAGTGGGACAAGTTCAGATACAACACATATACAGAGAAAGTAATATACTGACAGGCATTTTAAGCTAAGATTTAAGACGACAAAATCATTCAACATAGAGATGGGGTGAAGGGGAAACAACAATTACATCATGATAGTAGTTAAGAAATGTAGTAAAAATTCATGCTTATTTTGTGTTGAAGGACTATAAACAGCACAAATTAAAGATCATTACATGAGGCTGAATCCATCACTTACTCATAAAAATTTCAATCATATCAGGTCCATCAAAACATTATACATTTTTGAGATTCAAAAATAAAAATCGAAGATAATTAGCTGTTGAAAGGAGATAGATGCATCGACTTTCGTGTGACGTTTATCATTACAGTAGTATGAACAATATATATGTACACTAGTTCGTCTTGTCTTCTTCCAGATCACCACCATTAGCCTAACAATAATCTAAATGAATTCACCAGAAATCTGCTATTTTAAGAACCAATAATCTATTTTAAGAAGGAAAAAGGGTCTAAAATGCTCCCGAACTATTGAAAATGATATAAAAACGTCCTTCATCTACTTATTGGGCCTAAAATACCCTTTTCATTCACTTTTGAATCCAAAAATGTATTTTATTTATCTTTTTGACGCACTTATACCTTTGAAATTAGCAATATTCTCTTTTTTCTTTTTCTTTTTTAAAATATTTATTATATTTCATTTTCTTGTGAAATAAAGTAAACCCTCATCCTCAATTCTTTTTTTACAAAAAATTCTTATAATTTAAAAAAAAATTGTCTTGGGGTTATAAAGAAAAATATTATTTTGGTTTCGACAAAATATGTGAAAAATCTAATAAAAAAAACAAACTAGTAATTTTACTATAATATTTTTAAATTTTTTTTAGCGCCATGAAGAAGGTATATTTTTTTGGATTTAATAAATTATGGGGAAAAAATCTTTTAAAAAAAAAAAACTTAAACAATCTAAAGTTACAACACTACATATTTTGAAGTTTTTTTTTAAAAATATCAGTACATACTTGTATTTTATTTAGACAAAGTAATTAATCTTTTAAGGATCAAAGCGATTTATTAAAACCGATTTAGCTTTCTTTCATTTTTTTATTTAATCAAATTTGAATAGTTTTCATTATTTTTATTATAATATTTAAAAATAATAATAAAAACTTACTCTTTGGATAAATTTAAAACGTACTTTTTGATTAACTTTATATATTTTAAAAAAGTTTTCTTTTTTAGAAAGATAAATTGATTAATTATTTTAATAAATCAATTTGATAACTTTTTAAAAAAATCACTTTGATCCTTAAAGAGATACATTATTTTAATTTGAATAAATTATGGAAAGAAATCTAATAGAGATGGGAATTTATTTTATTCCATAAGAAAATGAAACATAATAAATATTTAAAAAAGAAAATGAAAAAAAAGAGGATTGTTAGTTTAAAGGTATAAATGTAACAGTGTCGATCTCAAGTAGTATATTAGGAACAAACACTACTAATTTGATTACAATGCAACTGTTCCTTGAAGGAAATTGAAATAACACAAAAGCATGAATAAAGATAAAAGAAGGTGATGAGAATAAGAAGAACACAGGGATGAGAATAAGAAATTGCTATGACTTGATGCCTACTCTAACTCATCCTCATCTTAGCTATTTATATTAACTTCCAGCACCTGCATTGCCCTTCACGTGATTTGCCCCAGTCACAATATAATCATTGAATTTCTTAGGTGCAGTCCTCAAACGCGTGCTTCTCCTTGGTGCCCCACTCAGGTTATCTAGCTCAACAGAATGTGGGTCCACAACATTACTCCCTCCTGAATTGAGAACCTTGTCCTCAAGGTTCAAAGATGATAGTGGCAAATCAGAATTAGATTCAGTCAAGTGTAGAGGGGTCACTTGATTCGCAGGCTGGCCAACACAACGCTTGAGCAATGAAACGTGAAAAACAGGATGACTCTTTGCAGCCTCTGGAAGGTCCAGTTTGTAAGCGACTTCACTTATTTTCTTAAGCACCTGAAAAGGTCCAAAAAACTTGCGCCCAAGTTTGTGGGAAGGCTGCAAGCGTAATGAATGTTGGCGATATGGTTTGAGTTTGACATAGACCCAATCTCCCACTTGGAAATGGATGTCAGTGCGCGACTTATCTGCATTAACTTTCATACGTTTCTGAGCCTTGGCCAAGTTCAACTTGAGTAACTGTAGAACTTCATCCCTTTGTAACAAGAATTGTTCCACAAGATCACTCGAACTGTCTCCCATGACATATCGAGTTATAAATGGTGGTTTGCGGCCATAGACTGCCTCAAAAGGCGTCATGCCTGCTGAGGTTTGGAGGGCAGTGTTGTACCAATATTCAGCCCATGGAAGCATAGCAACCTAATCTTTTGGAGCATCAGCCACAAAGCAACGTAGGTACTGCTCCAAGCATTTGTTCAGAGCTTCCGATTGTCCATCAGTTTGTGGGTGATAGGTGGTACTCATGGCTAAAGTGGTCCCTTGCAGTCGATGTATCTCCTGCCAAAAATCGTGAATGAACCTCGGATCACGATCAGTGACGCGTGGAGGTCCATGTAAGTGAATGATTTCAACCACAAAAGCCTCAGCTACAGTTTTGGCCGTGAAAAGTACATGGAAGGAAAATAAAGTGTCTGTATTTGGACAAGCGATCTACTACTGTCATGACTGTAGATTTCCCTCTTGAACTAGGAAGACAGGTGATAAAATCCATAACTATATCTTCAAACACCAAGTCAGGGATTGGGAGGGGTTGAAGAAGACCTGAAGGATGATGGTTGAGATCTTTCACTTGCTGGCAGATTTGACACGTGGAGACAAAAGTCTTCACATCATTTTTCATGCCTTTCCAATAGAAATTAGAGGCCAAGCGATGATATGTTCGTGCAACTCCGGCATGCCCGCCCATGGGAGATGCATGAAACTCCAGCAACAATTGTTGACATAGGGAAGAATTTGAGGGAATAACCAGATGCCCATTATAAAATAGTAATCCATCACAGAGACAGTAAGCTGGAAAAGAGGTAGGGCTCTTGAGGATGGACTGATTTAGAGCGAGCAACTCGGTGTGGCTGGTATTAAGTTGTCTTAAGTCAGTAAGAAGAGTGGGCACACTCCTTGAGAGTGCCGTGTAAACAACCTCCATAACTCTAGACAGTCCATCAGCTGCACCATTTTGTCGGCCTGGTCGATAGATGATGGTGAAGTCATAGACAACCAATTTGCTAAGCCATTTTTGTTGCTCAGGTGTTTGGATAGTTTGGGTGGTCAAGTTCTTGAGTGACTGTTGATCGGTCAAAATGGTAAATTGGCATCTCAACAAATATTGTCGCCATTTGCCAACAACTTGAATAATGGCAAACATTTCTCTGTGATAGGTTGAAGCTTGTTGCATGCGTTTGCTAAGTTTTTGACTGAAAAAAGCCAATGGATGGCCATTCTGAGATAATATAGCTCCAATGCCCACGCCAAAGGCATCAGTTTCCAATTGGAAGGCTTTGCTGAAATCTGGAAGCGCCAAAACAGGGGTGGAGCTGAGACAACGTCTTAACGTATCAAAGGCGTCTTGTTGGGCTACTCCCCAAACAAAAGCCTCCTTGCGTAACAAGTCAGTCAAAGGGGCAGCTATGGATGCATAATGATGAATGAAGCGACGGTAATATCCAGCTAGCCCTAAGAAACTTCGTATTTCCTTCACAGAAGAGGGCGTAGGCCACTGTTGAATGGCCAATATTTTAGTTGGGTCTAGAGCTAAACCAGTGGAAGTGATAACATGAACCAAATAATCAACAGATTTCTGCCCAAAGACACATTTTGACCGCTTAGCAACCAATTGATGCTTCTGAAGCAATTGCAAGACTAATCGTAACTGTTCCAAATAGGTATCCCAAGAGGGACTATAAACTAGAATGTCATAAAAAAAAACCAACACAGCGACGCAAATATGGGGGAAATACATCATTCATGGTGGCTTGAAATGTGGAGGGTGCATTGGAGAGACCAAATGGCATAACCAGGAACTCGTAGTGCCCTTTATGAGTACAAAATGCAGTCTTCCCAATGTCTTCCGTTCTAACACGGATCTGATGATAACCCGACAATAAATCTAATTTAGAAAAAAATTAGGCACCATAAAGCTCATCAAAAAGCTCATCGATAGTGGGAATCGGGAATCGATCACGCACTGTGACTGCGTTCAAGGCACGATAATCCACACAAAAGTGCCAAGTGCCATCTTTTTTGCGAACTAAAAGAACAGGCGAAGAAAAGAGACTGGTACTGGGAAGAATCACTCCATCACGAAGCATATCCCCAACTAATTGCTCCATGCCATTCTTTTGGAAATAAGGATAGCGGTATGGACGGACATTCACTGGTTTTGTCCCAGGTAACAAATGGATAGTGTGATCTTGGGGGCGCACTGGAGGAAGGCCTTGTGGTTTCTGAAATACCGCAGGAAAAGAGTCTAGTAAGGTGATAATGTCACGGGAAGTGTCATCCCCTACTGGTGGGGAATCAACTACCAACTTCAAATGGAAATAAGAGGAGATGCATCAGTAGCTGAGAAACGACGAAGGCTGTGCAACTGAATGGGTCGCACATCCGGTGGGTCACCCTGCCAATGGTATCGCTGTCCATTGTAGTTAAATTCAAAAATACGAGCCCCATAATCTGTAACCACAGGACCTAACGTAGCCATCCACGACGCACCAATGACCAAATCAGCACCATGAACTGCCAACACAAAGAAATCTAGATGAAGGGTCAACCCTTGAACTGTCAACGGGACTTCCCGACAAACACCGTCACACTTGAGAATTTGTCCACTCCCTACCACTACAGAGAAAATAGGGATCGAGGTTACTGGGAGCTGAAGAAACTTAGCCACTCGGGATTGAATAAAATTATGCGTGCTACCACCATCGACAAATACTTGTACCGGAGAGCCAGTGATGTGTCCGATGAGGCGAATCACATGGTCAGAGAAGCCGCCAGCTAAGGCATGATAGGAAATAGATGAGTGAGCTTGAACATCCTAATATTGAAGTTCCTCGGTGATAACCTTATCAGAAATAGTAGGTGTCTGACTAAGAAAGGGATCTTCGGCCTCGTATGACAAAAGCAATAGTTGAGGGCCAGTCTTACAACGATGACCGACAGAAAACTTCTCATCACAATTGAAGCAAAGCCCTTTCTCTCGTCGACTTTGCATCTCAGTGAGAGAGGCGCTTAAAGGGAAGACGACCATTAGAGGATGTTGTCGGCGCAATTGGGGCTGAATGGGGTGTTAGTGTAGGCAATAAGGGTTGGGTTCGAGCAAAAGCGAGTCGGGGCGGCCCCGTCTCAGCTATAATACATTGCTCCTAAATATGGGCAAGGTTAAATACTTGGTCCAAACGTGTGGGCTCATGAGCAGTAACAGCAGTCAAAATATCGGGTCGAAGGCCCGAAAGAAAGCATTCCACCAAAAACTCTTCAGGCAGCATCATTGTTTCATTCATAACAGCTTCAAAACGACGACGAAAGTCTGCAGCAGTAGAAGTTTGCATCATCTTAGACAAATGACCTTCCGGCGAGAGGACGTGCCGGGGGCGAAATCGGCTAAGCAATTTCTCGGTAAATCGAGGCCAATCACTCAGTTGCTTATTGCGGTAGAGCCATCGATACCACTCCAATGCTTCGCCGTCAAGGTAAAATGAAGCCAAGGTCAATTTATGTTCAGCAACAATGCCATAGAAATCAAAATAACGTTCAGCCTGAAAAACCCAAGCGTCTGGCTGAGCACCATTAAAATGACCAAATTCAACCGGTGTCGGTTTATGGCGAACAAACATATGATTACCGGAAGTACCGCCGGCCAGGACAGAAGGCGGAGTAACCACTAGTGAGGGTAAGCGAGAGCTGAGATTGGTGACTTGAGCAGCAAGATCCTGAATAACTAACTGTTGGCTCACCAAGTGGGAACGAAGGTCAGCATCAGAAAGGTCAAAAGAGTCTGAGACGGAACCATCGGAAGATTTGAGTTGCGAATCTGGTGACATGGTAGTCGAAAGGATGAAAGCACCAATGTAACAATGTAGATCTCAAGTAGTATATTATGAACAAACACTACTAATTTGATTACAATGCAACTGTTCCTTGAAGGAGATTGAAATAACACAAAATCATGAATAAAGATAAAAGAAGGTGATGAGAATAAGAACACAGGGATGAGAATAAGAAATTGCTATGACTTGATGCCTACTCTAACTCATCCTCATCTAGCTATTTATATTAACTTCCAGCACTTGCATTGCCCTTCAAGTGAATTGCCCCAGTCACAATATAATTATTAAATTTCTTAGGTGCAGTCCTCAAGCGCGTGCTTCTCCTTGGTGCCCCACTCAGGTTATCTAGCTCAACAGAATATGGGTCCACAACAATAAGTGACCCAAAAAGGTGAATGAAGGATATTTTTGGATCCAAAGGTGAATGACAAAGGTATTTTAGGTCCAATAAGTGAATGAAGGACATTTTTATACCATTTTCAATAGTTTAAAGGTATTTTAGACTCTTTCTCCGTTTTAAGAAACAATAAAGCTTTTCAAAGTTTCATTAGTGCTTTCACACCACTTTGCTATTTTAAGAACCAATACGCCAAATGAATTCACCAGAAATCTGCATTAAACAACAGAAAGTACCAAGGACAATGTAAAAGAAAGGTGAGTTACTCTTACCTCTAAGTTTTTCAACATAAGGTCGAAGATCGATAACAATCTCATCTTCATAAGAGTTAGATCCGTCAAGATCTTAAACGATTTACAAAAGATAAGTCATTAAAGTGTTAAATGCAAATCCTCTAAAGAAAAAAAATAAATGAAAATAAATTTGCCTTCTTGTCCACAAATCCAATCCCTAGTACATAATTTTGCCTCAACATTTGTAGGAAGAATAAAACTTTGAAACTTTCCAATGACACGACCTCTATGCTAAATGCAGATTCAGAGGCTACTGTAGTGATAGGCACACTCAAAACATCTCGTGTCACTAATGAAAGTTCTGGATACCTTAGTTTGTTATCCTTCCAAAAATCAAGTACATCTAGATTTAGATTTATTTTGTGGTCAAGATTAACTTCTTCCAAATATAAGTCTAATTGGATTTTACCTGTACTTGACTCTAATTGACTTTGAAACATATCAAACTCCTTAAATGCACCAGTCAATTAATTTCTACTACTACAAGCATGCTCCTTTGATAATAAGGTTGTAGCAGGAGGTATCAAGTATTCTGATGTGCCACCAAAATACGACACTTTTAATGTTTTAAACTTGAAATTTTGTGTGTTTTCTAGTGATTTTTAGTAGATTTGATTTGTGTTTGTGTTGTTTTTACAAGATTATAGGTTTCAGAGTATTTTTGTGAAGACTGTTGATTTTGCCGCTTTTTGGCCATGACGAGACCACCTACGGGTCGTGGTTGATCCATGAGCCATAGGTGGGTGTTCGTGGGTTAGATACAGAGATGAAGGAATTTTCTGATGATGCTTTGATGATTAGCAGGCTATTTTGTGGATCATTCCACGACCCGTGATCTTGATCGTGGTTCATAAAGCAAAGAAACAAAAATCCCACAAGACAAAGAAAACCATGACTTGTAGTCCAAACTACGAGCCGCGGATGAGGTTTCATACATTGGTCCCATATTACAGTGTTGCAGTCTAAGATGCCTTGACCACGAGCCGTGGATTTTTTCACGGGCCATACTTTGGCTCGTAGTCGGCTCTAGATCTGATTTTCCTTATCAGTTTAGGATTTGATTTTTCATATTTATAAATAGGTTTTTTTATTTATTTTTGAACGTGTAGACTGATAGAGGGACAAAGCATTACACATTATCACTAGTTTTGGCGGTACAAAAATACTTTGTTCTTATGTTTGGATTTTAATGTTGCAACTCAAGTGGAGATTTTGTATTTTCATTCTTCAATTCTTCATTATAAGTGTTTAATTATGCAAACATCAATCATAATTTTATCATCTATAATGAACATGAGTAGCTAAATCCACAACTAGAGTTGTGGGAACTTTGATGAACTAAGAAAGTAAAAAACTGAATAATTTGTAATTCTTGAAAAGTGTGCATGCATGTATTACTTATATCTTCATTTTGATTGCTTTTTATTGGTTGCAAACGTTAGAACTTGCCTTATTCTTACTTACTGGATCAAGGGGGTAATGAGTGAAAAAAGGGATAAATAATAGGATTTAACGTGATTATACTCATCTAATTAGATTGAACATACCAAGGGATAGTTAAACTGGAACTAGGGTAAGGATTAGTAATGCGACACCCACAGATCCACCAAGTTGCATGGTGAAATTCATTTATTTGTTGGATCAAGGACTTAGGTGAACATAACTTACTAGTTCTGCATGCTGCACATGAGAAAATGTTAGAATTATGAGGTTGTACTATATTAGGAATTCATGGGGAACCTAATATCCTAGTTATCTTTTCTCCCTGATTTTGTAATACTTGCATCCTAATTGTTATTAGAATATGTTTTAGTTATTGTTATTACATCACAAAACCCTCCTTTTGAAAATAAGTTGGTTAATTTCTCGAAGTTTCTTTGATTATTGCAAGTCTAAACCATATTCCCCGTGGGATCGACCCTAACCGTTGTTAAGTTCTATATTTGTAACAACGACCACTATATATTAATTGAGAGGTGTAATTTAGGTGTGACCACACTCTATGATAGTTGTAATAGCATTTGCAGAGTGTCTTAATAACCTTGGTCTACCATGTTCTAAAAATCTACGTCAAGATATGTCTATTTAGTGGAATTCCACCTATCAAATGATTGAAAGTGCTCTTTTGTATCAGCAAGCATATATTCATTATGACTTGGTGGATCCTAATTTTAAATATGGCCTTTTTGAAGATGAATGGAAAATTGTTCAGATTATATAATTATATTTTTAGGCCATTTTATGATATTACAATTTTATTTTCTAGATGCAAGTATCTCGTGGCAAATTTGAATCTTCCTAACATGTGGAGAATTGAAATGTTTTTGGAAGAACACAAAAATAGTGAAGATCCAATGATAAAAGAGATGGATACTTCTATGTTAAGGAAGTTTAAGAAATATTAGGAGTCATATAGTATTATTTTATCTATAGTGATGGTTCTTGACCCTCGATATAAGGTGAATTTTGTTAAGTTTTGTTTTACAAAGCTTAATTCTGGGACTGTTGATAAAAAAGTGAAGGTTATCGAAGATAATTTACAATTATTATTCAAAGAGTGCTTGATACCTCATGCTACAACCACATTATCAAAGGAGCATGCTTGTAGTAATAGAAATTAATTGACTGATGCACTTGAGGAGTTTGTTATGTTTCAAAGTCAATTAGAGTCAAGTCAGGTAAAAACCAATTAGTCTTATATTTGGAAGAAGCTAATCTTGACCGCAAAACAAATCCGAATCTAGATGTACTTGGCTTTTGGAAGGATAACAATCTAGAGTTCCATTCGACAAGTGGTCTCCTCATGCCAAAGTAGGGGGTTATGTTGAATTCTATGTAGTTAATCACATGATCTTATATGTCGGTTATGGTCCTTTCCCACAAAGTTTAGGGGGTAATGTCTTTGTTGCATCACATGTGTTTTCATATGATACTGTTATGACCCGACCTTTCGGGTCATGATAGCTCCTGTTAGATCCCACCTACAGGGAAGCAAATCCAAAACCCATGGTACCTGTCTGAGTAACTAAGCATCACAATAACTAACAACACACAATAGAAGCCAAAGACAACCTATCCGAGAACCTGAAAGTCACTTGTACAGAGCCACTATAGTCTCAAAATAAAACATAGACTTAGCCAGAAGAGCACCCTACACATATAAGCCAAAACTAAATATATACAAGGCTAGTGTATGAATATAAAAGACAGCCAAATGAATAGAAGGAGACTGTAGAAGATCCCAAATATGGTTTGATGCTCACCAAAAGTTTCCTATAGTGACTACCACACCCCTAGATAAACGACCACAACTCGTATCTTGACCTACACCATGAGTAGATATAGAAAAGTAGGGGTAAGCACCGGTGGAAGGTACCTAGTAGGCATCATCGGTCGACTGAGTGAAATACAGTAAATATGGTAAGAACAAATGTAATGAAATATTACAGTGCTACCTCTCTACACCCATGTCAAATGATATGCATATCTGTAGAACCACAGAACCCCAACTAAACAAAACTAAGAAATATGTAATGATACCCACTAGCAGAACTCGAAGGTCAAGTGTCAACTATATTGGTGGTAGTAGGAGAGACCAACTAAATAGAATATATGAAACCTAACTGAGTAAAACCAGGAGAACCCAACCGAGTAGAATCAGGAGGGACCAACTGAGAAAAACAAGAGGACTAACTGAGCAAGACCAAACAATATACACAAAACCAACTGACAAAATTTGATGAAAACTATATCACAACTATCACATAGTCGAGGTATAGCTCTGTATGTGTGTTTAAGATCCTAGTGTCTATACTTGTATGCCAATTGGGCCCCCTAAGCCCAGAAGGTACACCTGCACACAATCTGGGTGTGTATAGGTGTAGGGATATAGGGGTCAAAACCAAATAGCATGAGATCTCAAGCAGCACATAACACAATATGATAGGGGGTTTCGAACCCCTAACCATCACTCAGAGCCTTTAACCCCCCTTCCTGACCTGGCCTTCGACCAGGAAAGTCAGCCAGGGCTGAGTGGTTTGACAATTAACTAGGCCTTTAAATCAGGAGAAATCAACTAGGACTCTAATCCTGGAATGATCAATTGGAACTTTAACCCAAGGATGATCAATTGGGACTCTAACCTAGGTATAGTCCACTGCTCAGCTGGTCTCCCAAAATCTGTGCCTCCCAAGTAATATTGTGCGTATATGTAGCAATATAGACTCTGAATTAAGCAAATCTAGGGTAGCACTGACTTAAGCCTAGCTAAGGCCAATAGAAAGCAGATAACTAGAGGTATCTAAAGTATCCAGAACAATGATAGCCAACCCTTCTAATAAGTATAACAGGTAATCAGAACAACAATAGACAAACCAACTGATGAATATAACAAGTTCCCAGGACAAATAATAAGCAATCCAACTGAGTAATGCAACCAATATCCCAACATTAATAGATAAACCAACTAAAATCTCGGGTATAACATATTTCTAACATATAGGATCACAATAGTAGAACCTTAGCACATAGTCAGGAGTACAATCGATAATCAATCCCTTCGAATGTAGCATGTTTCTAGTACAAAACAACCTAAATAGGTATACAACAACCAAGATGACATATGTATCAATAGAAGTGGTATAAGATCATGTCTAGCTATTGACAGGTTCATCACAACCCAAGGCAACTACAGTATCCAAAATAATGGTAGACAACCAAACTGGTAAGTACAACACACACCCAAAGCAATAGTAAACATCTTAGCTGATCTCCAGACATTACATGCATCTTACCAATAGAAACACAACTCAGTCACCAGAGAATCAGGAATCTGGTACACCAATAGAATCACAATGATCGAATCATAACCATAGAATCATAATGTGTAGCCAGGAGTATGACTAACAACCAATCTCTCAAATACTACATATCGCCAGTACCAAACCACCCACACAGGTAAATAAGTATGTAAATATGCATATAAGTCAATCACGTCGCATAGGTTTATATTTAGCCTTTAACAAGGCATAATCATAATATAAATAATAAGTAACTCGAACCATAGTAGATATAACATAGGTATCAGTATTAGAAAGCCCGATAGGTCAAAACATTAATTAAAACAGTCAATTGTATCGACACAAGTAGCACCAATACTCAACTTACCTCTGTCATGCTCTATCTCACCTTTACAATCCTTATTAGATGCATTTACAACCAAACCAACACTAGAAATCCAGTAAATATAACATATATAACATTTATAGTGTTCAAATAACAATCATAATTGCAAACTAGTATGTATAGCCTTTAACCCAGTAATTTCCTGTAATATCAAGCCACATACACATATTTCACCTCAATCTAGGGGAAAAAGAAGACTAGCCTACCTTGAAGGCGAATCCACGTGCTCTAAATCAGTTCATGCGAGCTTTATTTATCCTGATCACCTCCAAATGTTGCTCAACTATCAAAATATGATTGTTTTGGTTGTAATATCTCAAGAAATGGGAGAAAATAAGTCAATTGCGACTAAAATTAAGAAAAATGAGGCCCACGCTAAAAATACTGAACCAACTCCCGTAGAATGACCTCTATGCCACCCCGAGTCTATAGCCAGAAATTAAGCTCAAAACGAGGCTTAGAACAGTGACAAACAACCCAAAAATCAAGTGACATTTCTTATTAGAAAAAGTTTACATTCAACAACTTTTGTATAGATTTACTCAAAAATACGACCAAACCAACAAAAATCTAAATATACCACAATGTAAGTCTCAAAAAGTAGTATAATTTAGACCCAAATTTCACCCAATATTTATTAAAAATGACCGAGATATCTTAATTCGAAATTTCAAACAAGTTACGACATTACATTCTATGAAAATAACAAACTTACCTCAAAATGAAGCAGAATCTGGAGAATTCAGAGTTAACACGACGTCCATCTAAACAAATTCTTCAATTTAGACTAAAATATCACTAAAATTCAATTTCGATGGGCAAAAATATCAATATCTGAAGTTTTTAGTAATTAATATTGATAAATAGTAGCAAAACCAGAAAATTTACCTCGAATGGTATGCCAAAAGCAATTTTTGGCACTTCTACGATTTTCCTCTAAAAAAATTACTTACGTTAACATTGTTAATCACTCAAATCGAATGAAAAATGACCTAAACGATACAGTTCAAAGTTGCGTAAATATATATAATACTTCCTCAAAAACCGACCTTATATACATATACACTCCTGATGCCATGTCACTATCACATGGAATCACCATATTCAGCCATGTGGCATGATGTGCTACAGCCACGACACCCTATTTTAATTCAACAACCATTCAACCCTTTTTTCAATGTTTTGGGCTCGTTTTGATTTTAATTCTTACAAACGAACTATGTAATCCTAATAATTTCAACATTTCAGATCCAATGACACAGAAGAAATTCCCATTGGAGGTCATTACAATCTAGTGTGGGTCACACTTACTTCTATGCAACTTTTGATGAAAAGAACCAAGGGGGTCAAATCACATCCAAAAGTCCTCGGGACCAAATGAAGGGTCGTTTTAGGCCAAATTCGATGTTTCAAAGCTGATCACGCTATTAAAATTTTCATCTGAGCATGTCTCCCAAGAGTGTTGACTAAAGTTAACTATTGACTAGTTTCGTTGGTTAAATTTTCAAAACATGATATAATTGCACTGAACACGTTCCTACCCTAATTTGGTTAGTCCGGAGTTAATGGAACTGTCCAAATTCTACTTCGAGGCTGTTTACTAGGACTTTACCAGAAAACTCATTTTACAGTTATAATCTTCTGTTTAACTCAAAAAGCTATATAAATCTCAAATAATTCGTGAAATAACCAAACTAACAATATAAATACATCACAAATGGCCCGAGATCAATATAAAAGGGATCACACTGACATAAAATTTGAAAAAAATACCAAAATGAACTAGAGGGTCATTATAACATCCCCCACTAAAAGACCTTTCATCCGCAAAAGTAAGGATAAAGGCATACTTTAAGACTAAAATAATTGGTGTATTGTTCCCGTATGTCTGTCTCCAACTCCCAGGTAGCCTCCTCGACTAGCCGATGGCACCACTGAACTTTAATCACCAGTATAGCCCTGAAACACAACCGCCTGACATCTCTGGCTAAGATAGCTATCGACTTCTTAACAACCATTAAACGATCATCTAACTCAACTGAGTCATACTAAAGTATATGTGACTCATCTAGAATATACCAGTGCAATATCAACACATGAAAGACTAGGTGTATGGCAAAATATGTTGTAGGTAAGGCTAACTCATATGCAACTAACCCAACTCACCTCAAAATCTCGAATGGCCTGATATATCAAAGGCTAAGCTCACCCCATTGGCCAAATCGCATTACCGTTTTAAGGGTAATACTCTCCAAAAATACTTTATCCCCAACCTCAGAGCACATTGGGACTCCAACTTGAATCACCTAGGGATTTTGGACCTGAGTACATAAGGACTTTAACCTTGAACTCAGAGCAAGCAACTAATACAATGGTCATAGGTATGCTTAGTGTGTTAAACATCAGTTCTGACAATCTCAACTAATTAGAAATATAACAACACGTCTATATGCAACAAAGAATCAATATAGCAACCACTAAGGATCCTCAAAGATCAATTACTCCTCTCATCAACTTAATTCGCTAAAATATAATAAGGCATCAATAGGATAGATATACATGCCCTCAATATACCTAGAAAATATCTGAACAATCATAATTTTCCACAATTGTAACCATATCCCATATATACGGGCTTTTACCTCATTTTTTATTCCCTTATGCAAGCAATCCCCACAGACTCACCACAGGTGGCTCATAGACTAACCGATGCTAAAACAATTGTAGACATTAGCTAAGGTAATCATATTCAAAGGTAGGGAGTTTAGTCCCTTTCCTTCACTTTTCGATCAGTCAATCCCAACACACAACAAAGCATGAGTATAGTAAATAGTCAGAGTACTATCCCAGCATAGCAAATTATTGACGTAACAACCATTAGTAGCTCCAACATAACAACAAATATTTAAGAAAGTAGTAGCTAATCAACATACTAATCACAAGTAGACTCGTTCCATATCTATATGCATACAAGTATATACCACATTCCACATCAAAATCCTCAGCATGTATCCTGACCTTAGATCTATATTAGAAGACACTGCGACTCCTTGTAACTAGTCAAACATATTATCAATGCAAGGCAGAGGATAATGATTTTTCACCGTCACCTTATTCAGATACTTGTAATTAATGCACATCTAGAGAGTCCCGTCATTCTTTTTCATGAACACAACGAGGGCTAGACAAGAAGAAACACTCATCCTAATAAAACCCAAGTCTTAAAGACCCCAAAGCTGAGTACTAAGCTCCATAAACTCTGCAGGAGTCATATGATATGGTGGAATAGATATGAGCTTAGTGTCCAGCTAAACCTCTATAGAAAAGTCAATATTCCTCTTTGACTGTAACCCAGGAAAATCAGCAAAACACATATGGGAACTCACAGACTTCTGGAACTGACTCCACAATAGGAGCATCAACTGTCATATCCCAAACATGGGTTAAATATGACAAATAACTAGTAGATACCAACCTCGAAGCCTGGCTATAGGAAATAATACCAGTCGGTGCATAGATAACTGAGCCCTACCACACTACTGAGGACATACTAAGCATAGCCAGGGTAACAGTCTTGGCATAACAATCTAACATGGCATGATGCATACCCAACTAATCCATACCTAGGATAACATCAAAATCAAGCATACCTAGTAATATCAAGTCTGCTTGAGTATAAAAACACTAAAGGGTAATCACACATGACCTACACACCTAATCCACTACCAACGAATCCCCTATTGGGGTCACTACAGGAATTTAAGATGAGAGAGGCTCGAGAATCACACCTAAGTGAGAAGTAAAATAAAAAAAGACATGTGAGAATATAGAACCTGGATCAAATAAGGCTGAAACTGATTGCCGTCACATACTAACAATACCTGTAATAGCCTCATCTGAAGACTCAACCTCTAATTAGGTTATAGCTATATAGAAATAGACTTGATGGCCTCAACCCTCATAAGCCTATAAAGATGCTTGATACGATCGACTGTACTGACCCTACTGAAGTCTCCTCAGTGATTTGCCACTCTTTACCCTAAACTCTAATTAGAATCTACTAAAACCTCCCTCATACTAAATCATCATGATCGAGCCCTACTCAAATGAGTAGACTGAACACGAAGCCTATCTCTAGGGATCCTGGGAACAAACCTGGTCATAAATGCCCCAAAAACTCAACTCAAGTCACAAGCAGTGCATCAACTGGTCTGGTATCCTTAAAAGTCCACTACTACTATCTGGCTAGTTTGTCTAATTGGTAGGCCATAAACTCTGCGCCCTTGGGATCCAACAATCTCAATGCCTGCAACCTCTCCATATAAGATGTCAAAAAGTCATGAGCATCCTCTCCAGCGACCCCCTAAATACCTTGGGGGATTCAATATGAGGAAATAACCAAGCACTCACTAATATTGGAACAATATGGCTTCCTCTAGCTGTGCAATCAAAGCCTCTAGAGTGACATGCTCTATCGGGGTCTTTGCAAGAGGAACGGAGGCCAGTGTTGGGCCCTGCTGAATGCCCTCAAGTGCAGTTAGCAACTGATCGATAGTTACTTGTACCTCAGGTCTAATCATAAAAGTGGTTGGGGGGGCTATGGGGGAGCTAGTGCCTCCGACTGTGGGGGAGCTAGGGTATCCTATTGCTGCTCAATGGGCTTTGAGGTTGCTCCCTCTTAGGAAATGATGACATACCCCAACTTCTACGTGGAATTCGAACCCCATGCAACATATTTGTAGGAGAGAAAAACAATTAGATTCTAAGGAATCGACTCATAATACAATACTGCATGAATGTAATACACAACAGGGAGTTTTGTAAGCATCTTGTAGCTTCTCGAAGATAAGTTACAAATGTCTCTATACCCATTTGTAGGACTCTACTAGACGGTAGCTTTGTACAAATAAGACCAATGAATCGAAGGCTCTGATACCAACTTGTCACGACTTGACATTTCAGGTCATAATAGCGCCTGTTAGATCCTACCTACAGACAAGCCAACCCAAAACTTATAATACCTGTCTGAGTAACTAAGCATCACGGTAACTAATAATATATAATATAAGAAAAAAATAACCTATTCAAGGACTTGGAAATCACCTGTACAGATCCACTATAGTCTCAAAATAAAATATATACCTAGCCAGAATAACACCCTACACATACAAGCCAAAACATAATATATACAAGGCTAGTGTTTGAACAAAAAAAGACGACCAACTGAGCAAAAAGAGATCATAGAAGATCCCAAATACAACTCGATGCTCACAAAAAGTCTTCTATAGTGACTACTATTCCCCTAGATCAACGGAAACAACTCGTACCTGGATCTGCACCATGAGTAGAGGTAGAAAACTAGGGGTGAGTACCAATGGAAAGTACCTAGTAGGTGTCATCGAAAAACTAATTAAAATACAACAAATATGATAAAAAATTATAATGAAATATTATGGTGCAAACTCTCTATACTCGAGTCAAATGATAGGATGTTTGTAGAACCATGGAACCCCAATTGAATAAAACAAAGAAATGTGCAATGATACCCACTGGTGGAACATGAAGGTTTAATGTCAACTATATTAGTGGCACCAGGAGAGCCCAACTAAAAAGAACAACGGGAAGCCAACTGAGCAAAATCAAAAGAAGCCATCCAAGCAGAATTAGGAGGGACCAACTGAGCAGAACAAGAGGACCAACTAAGTAGAACCAAGTTGTATAAATGAAACCAACTGACCAAACCTGATAAAAATTATATCACAATTGTCACATGGTTGAGGTATAGTGTTGTACTTGGGTGTAAGACCCTAGTGTCTATGCTTGTACGCCAACTGACCCCCATAAGCCAAAAGGTAAACCCACACATAATTAGGGTATGTATAGGTGTAGGGATACAATAGCCAACCACACATAGCATGCGATCTCAAGTAGTGCAAAACACAATATCACAGGGGATTTCAAACCTATAACTATCACCTAGGGCCTTTAACCTTCTTCCCAAACTGGACTTTGGTTGAGGAAGTTAGCCGGGCCTAAGTCGTCTGACAATCAATTAAACCTTTTGATGTCGCTCAAGCCACACCTCCTTTTTGAGGAAAAGCGGTTGCTGCCAAGTAAATAAACTAAAAGAGGTTAGGATCGATCCTTAGGAAATATGGTAGACTCAAGAATTAATTCAATGTAAGTCGGGTTGATTAACCTACTTATCTCCCAAGAAAAGGGGGGGGGGGTTTGTAAAGTAAATTTAACTAAACTAAAATAATGCAGGTGATAAGTAATTAGTAGAAGAGCTAACTAGGGTAATGTTTTCCCCATGAATCCCTAACTTGGTATTCTCGGATAAATGCAACTTTTTCCAGTATGTAGGTGTAGGACAATAGGCTAGGTTTACCTAAACCTTTGATCCA
Organism: Solanum aculeatissimum; assembly: GCA_038996855.1. Classification (NCBI taxonomy): domain Eukaryota; kingdom Viridiplantae; phylum Streptophyta; class Magnoliopsida; order Solanales; family Solanaceae; genus Solanum; species Solanum aculeatissimum. Next base: position 28,865 of record JBCEWC010000677.1, on the reverse strand, counting down.
ACAAATAGGTAAATTTTATCACGAAACTTGATCCGTCTCCATGAGATGACATTACTAACTCTTACTTTTTATCCTAGTACAACCATTCCTCGATCCACTTCGGTTGATTAGATGAGAACATCTCAACATCTTGTTAATTACCTCTTTTCCTATTCATTTCTTCCTTGATCCGAAGAGTAACACTAGGCAATTTCTAACATAGGCTTCCATTAAAAAGTAGTTAAAGTAAAGAGAATTAATTAATATAACCTAATACACCTTCCAAGAATTACACAATATCCAATTTTACCTTGTTAGTTTCTCATGGTTCCCACAATCTTAGTTATGGATTTATCTATGCATGATCAACATAAATGCTGGAATTATGAAGTAAAGTAACATAATTGAGCACTTACATAGATGAATCTAAAAATATGAAATTCAACTCTTCAATTAGAATCACAAGGTTGAATTAAGAACACACAATAATATTTTTCACTCAAAATATAATAAATCCTCAGTGTATTCTCTAAAACCTTATTTAGACTTCGTGACTCCTGAAAACTTGATGAAAAATAATCTAAAAATCTATTTATAATGTGTAAAATACAAAATCAAAACAGAATAGGAAAATTGCGTCAGCATACTCTACAGGCAGGTTCACAGCTCATGCATCAATCTACTGCTTGTATGTTAAGGTTTCATAGACTGCAACTGGATTTTGGAGGCTACTTCTATGAGACCTTTCCACGGGCCTTGTAAGATTCTACGACCCGTGGGGGTTCTCGTCTAATGACCTTTAAGAATTTCTACACTTTCTGATCCTTATGATATGACCACACTCTACAACTCATGGATTGATCTACGACTCGTCTGATTCCTTCATAGAATTTAACTAAAAAATTCACCCCTCACTGAAAATTGCTACGAGACCTCACCTACGGCTCATGAACTATTCCATGACCTGTAAAGGATTCTGTGGATCATCAAAATTTACTGCTTCAGCACACTTTGCCCAAAGTTTGTGCCAACACTTAAATCCTGCAAAATAAACATAAAATAGAATCAAACCTACTAGTATCGCTATGAAAACAAACAAAAATTCCAAGTTTTAATTGTCAAAAGTGTTGCATTTCAGCCTCATATTACCTTTAACCCTAGAACAATCAATTGGGACTCTAACCCAGAAATGATCAACTAGGACTCTAACCCATGGATTATCAACTAGGACTCTAACCCAGGGATGATCAGCTGGGACTCTAACCTAGGTATAGTCCACTGCTCAGCTGGTCTCCCAAAATACGTGCCTCCCAAGTCATACTGTGCATATATTTAGCAATACAAGTTCTTAATAAAGAAAATCTAGGGTAGCACTGGCTTAAGCCTAAGCTAACTATTCACGCACTAACTACACCTCCCAATTAAGGTATAAGAGGTCACTATTCAAATATAGAACCTAATAATGGTTATGGTCAATCCGATGAGGAAAAAGGTCTAGACTTGAAGTAATTAACACAATTAAGATGAATTAATCTACTTATTTCCCAAAGGGGAAGGATTTGGTAAAATGCAATAATTGAACCTAAACTACAACCAAACAGTCAAGTGCAAGTGTTGTGAAATTAGTGAGAGAAGTAACTAAGGTATTGTGTTCCCCATGAATTTCTAACTCAGTGTAACTACATAACCATAACCTTTCCTAGTGTATAATATGCAGAACTAGTAAGTTATGTTCACCTAACCCTTTGATCCAGGCGCTAGGTAAATTTCACCATGTGATTTGATCCATCCCCGTGGTGTTGCATTACTAACCCTTACTTTGTCCCAATATAACTATCCCTTGATCCATTCAGGTTGATTATATGAGAGTAATCATATCGAATCCAGTTAATTATCCCTTATCCCATTCATTACCCCTTGATCCAGTAAGTAAGAATTTGGTGAGTTCTAACGTGTACACCCGTTAAAAAGCTTTCATAGCAAAGAGATAAATAATACATGCATGCACACTTTTCAAGAATTACAAATTATCCAGTGTTTACTTTGTTAGATCTTCATGGTTCCCACAACCATAGTTGTGGATTTAGTTACTCATGTTCATTGTAGATGAAGAAATCATGTTATGAGTTTGCATAATTAAACACTTACAATGAATAATTCAAGAACAAAAAATATGAAATCTTCACGAAAACTACAATGTTATAACCCGAAAGAAATATCAAAAGTAATCCACAAGATCAAAGTAAAAATCACAAATAATGAGTTCTGGTTGTTCTAACCGTTCTCCCCATCTAAAAATCCCTAAAAATTTATTTATAATAAGTGGAAACCAAATCCTAAACAAAATAGGAAAACTGAAATCGGGGCCTCAGACGAACAAGGTTATAGGACATAGATGGAATCACGGTCCGTAACTGGGCTTCATAAACTGCTCTACTAAAATCTATCTTGAAATATATGAACTCACCTATAGACCGTCTTTTGGCTTACGACCCGTAAGGGGTCTCGTTTGGTATCTCTTTAGTATATCTTTAAAAAAATTTATCCTCAAGGTACGAACTGGTATACGACTCGTCACTGGCTTATGAACTGTGGGAGCCTTTGTCTGGTAATGGTTCAACACTTATGCATATCATCTGGTCTTCAAAATATGAACATGTATATGGACCATCAAATGGTCTATGACCCATCTGGTAACACGTACTTGCAACCTCTAGAAATTAGCCTTTCACTGAATCACACCTACGAAACCCATCTAAGGCTCGTGGAATGAACCATAACTTATAGAAGGTCTCGTAGAATATTTAAAGCTATAAATCTGCAGAACTTTGCCAAAAAAATTCCAATTCTTGTTATCCTACAAAATCAATACAAAAACACATCAAACCTACTAATATCACTTCAAGAACACACAAAATTCTAAGTTTAAAGCATCTAAAGTGTCGTATTTTTGTGGCACATCATTAAGGCCCATAGAAAGCAGATAACCAAAAGTATATCAAGTATCCAGATCATTGATACCCAACCCCACCGATAAGCATAACAGGTAATCAGAAAAATAACAGACAGAGTAGCTGATGAATGTAACAAGTTCCCAGGAAACAACAATAAGCAATCTAGCTGAATAATGCAACCAATACCCTAATAACAATAAATAATCCAACTAAAATCTCAATTGTAACATACATCTCACAAATAGGATCACAATAGCAGAATCTCAGCACATAGTCAAGAGTACAACAAACAATTAATCCCCTAGAATGTAGTATGTTTCCCAGTACTAAATAACCTAAATAGGTATACAATAACCAAGTACACATGTATCAACAGAAGCAGTATAAGATTTTGTCTAGCTATTGACAGGTTCATCAAAGCCCAAGACAACTACAAGTATCCAGAATAATCGTAGACAACCCAATTGATAAATAAAACACACATGCAGAGCAATAATAAATATCCTAGTCGATCTCCACAACATATCATGCATCTTATCGACAAAAACATAATTCAGTCACCAAGGAATCTGGAATACGGTACACTAAATGAATTGCAATGACAAAATCATAACCATAAAGTCATAATGTGTAGCCAGGAGTATAAACATAACCAACCTCTTAAATACTACATATCACTAGTACCAGACCATCCATACGGGTAAACAAGTATGTAAATAGGCATATATGTCAATCACATGGCATAGGTTTGCATTTAGCCTTTAACCAAACATAGTCATAATATAAATGACAAGAAACCAAAACCACACTGGATATAACATAGGTATCAGTACTAGAAGGCCCGTTAGGTTAGACCAGTAATTAGACAATTAATTGTATCCTCACAAGTAGAACCAATACTCAACTTACCTATGTCATGCTCCATCTCACTTTTATAGTACTTATCAGATGCATTTACAACCCAGCCAATACTAGAAATCCAGCTAATATAGCAGATATAGAATTTACAGTGTTCAGACAACAATCACAGTTCCAAACTAGCATATATAGCCTTTAATCTAGTAATTCCCAATAATATCCAGCCACATACATATGTTTAAGCTTATCTAAGGGAAAGAGAAGCCTAGCCTACTAGGAAGGTGAATCCACAAGCTCCAAATTAGTCCACATAAGCTTTATTTGTCCTGATCGCCTCTAAATGCTACTCAGCTATCAAAATAGGATCTACAACATAAATACAACTATTTTGGCTGTAATATATCAAGAAATGGGAGAAAATAGGTCAAATGTGACTAAAACAAGAAAAAATGAGGCCCATACCCAAAAAATCAAACAAAGACATGTAAAATGACCTCTATATCACCCCCCATTCTATAGCCAGAAATTAAGTTCAAAATGAGGCTCAAAATAATGAGAAACAACCTAAAAATCAAGTGACATTTCTTGTTAGAAAAAGTTTACATTCAATAGCTTCTATATCAATTTACTCAAAAATATGGCCAAACCGATAGAATCCAAATGTATCACGGTGTAAGTCTCAAAAAGTAGTATCGTTTAGACCCAAATTTCACTCAATTCTAATAATAAATAACGATATATCTTAATTCAAAATTTCTGACAAGTTACGACATTACATTTAGCGAAAACAACTAACTTACCTCACAACGAAGTAGAATCTAGAGAATCCAGAGTTACCATGATGTCCGTCTCAAAAAATATTTCAATTTAGAATAAAATATTAGTGAAATTGATTTCGAACGACAAATATATCAATATCCGAAGAAATTGGTAATTAATATCGATATACAAAAGCAAAACCAACAAATATACCTTGAACAGTGTGCCAAAAGAAATTTTTGACACTTTCAAGATGTTCCTCTAAAACAATTCCACATGTTAGCCTTTTGAATTAGTCAAATTGGATGAAAAATGACCTCAAAAATATGGTGCAAAGTTAGGATAAATATATATAATACTTCCCTGGAAACTAGCCTTATATACATATACACTCATAATTCCACATCACTACCACATGGCATCACCATATTCATCCACATGGGGTGATGTGGTGCAGCCACATCACCCCACTTCATTTCAGCTACCATTCAACCCTTTTTTTTATGTTTCAGGCTCGTGCGAACTCTATTTTTCACAAACATTGTAATCCTAATAATTTTGATGTTTCGTATCTAATGGCATAGACAAAATTCCTATTAGAGGTCATTATGATCCTATGTGGGTCCCATTTCTTTAGATACAACTTTTAACATAAAGGACCGAGGGGGCCAAATCATATTCGAAAGTCCCCAGTTTCAAATGAAGGATCGTTCTAGACCAAACTTAATATTTCAGAGCTGACTACGTTATCAAAATTCTCATCCAAGCATATTTCCCAAGGGTGCTACCTAAAATCAACTATTAACCTATTTCGGTGGCTAAATTTGCACAATACAATATAACTGCACCAAACATACTCCTAGCCTACTTTGACTATTCCAGAGCTGATAAAACTATTAGAATTCCACTCTGAGGCCATTTATTAGGACTTTATCAAAAGACTCATTTTATAATTATAATCTTTTATTTAACTTGAAAAGGTATATAAATCTCAAATGATTCACCCAATAACCAAACTAACATTATCAATACATCACAAATGGCCTAAGGTCACTATGCAAGGGGTCACACTGACAAAATATTTACAAAAATACCAAAATTACCTAGAGGGTCATTATAGATACTTTGATTTTCCTTCATATTGAGCGTTATCCATTGACCATGTTTTTCATGTTTGAATGATGCCATTACAACTCCATGCATGGAGACTTCTAAATTTTATAAATGGTGGCATTATAATTTCATGCCTGTGGCATTACAATTTCATGCCTGATGGCATTACAATTTCATGGATGATAGTATTACAATTTCATGTTTGTATTGCATCTCACATACTTAGTACATTCCAATGTACTAATGCATATTTTACCTACATGATGTCACCATATAGGGACCGATATTACACCTCCTCTCTTGTCTCGTGGCTAGACTTTTACAATCAAGATTAGTAGCATTGATGAGCCCTTGATTTGGGGTTTCCACCTTGTTTATTTTCATGTTATGTATTTAAGACTCCCATGTATTTTGTTGTGTTGATTGGAGACTTTAACTTTGTATCTTATTTTCAACTATTTTGTATTTGAGAGGAACCATGACTATGCTTTGGTCCCCACTAAGTCTTATGTCATTTGGTATGTTTGTACTATGAAGCTTTGAGATGTTACCTTGACTCTTAACTTGAATATTTCCCTTAGTCCCTTTTCTTATTTTTAATTCTCTTACTTTGATTGTTTAAATTACCTATGAATGTTTGATGTATGCTAATATTTCTTGGGTGAGGTACCTTTGGATTCCTCATTCATCATGTCATGACTAGGACCTAGGTTTGAATCATGACAAACTTGGTATAAGAGCACGAGGTTTGATATATGCCTCGAATGTCCAAAATATCGCATCGAGTAGAGTCTTATTCATAGTTATGAAGTGAACCACAATCATGAATGAGAGGCTACGAGGCATTTGGGAAACTTTCCCTTATTTATAAATTGTGTTGTGCTTTTAGGATTGTCTAAGGTTTTTCCCTATCTAATGACAATCTCTTTGCTATTTCTAGATCGTGCCTTCAAGGAGAACACCGTTACCTAAGAAAGTAAATAAAGAACAAGCCCCTCCTTCACTACCTAAGTAGGTGAACGAGGATAAAGCCCCTCCCATATGGCAGGAAGATAGAGTTACCCATGTGGAGTTCCAGGCCGCTTTTGCAATGTTGGCCTAAGTCTTAGTCAATCAAGCCAATATGGAGGTTGCACTTCCTCCCCAAGAACCTTCACTTGGGTATTTTATGAGGATAAGCCTTCCAGAATACCATGGTTCCAAAATTGATGAAGAACCAATGGAATTCATTGATGGGGCATATAGAATTGTCACCATAATGGGAGTGCTATCAGAGGAAAAGGTCGAGCTAGTGGCCTACCAATTCCAAGGTGTGAAAAAAGTTTGGTATGAATAATGAATTGGTGAAATGAGTGAAGGAGCGGGCCAAATTGAGTGGGAAGAGTTCAAAGGAGAATTATTGGGTAGGTTCTTCCCATTGGAGCAAAGGGAGGCGAAGGTGCAAAAATTCAACAACTTAAAGTAAGGGCACATGAGTGTGAGGGAATACTCCCTCAAATTTACAAAGATTTCAAGTATGCACCATTCAGTTAGCGGACCCACAGGATAGGATGAGCAAATCTATCTTTGGGATGTCGAATTTGGTGACCAAAGAATGCAAGACTGCATTGCTCATGGAAGAGATGGATATTTCTCGCTTGATGACATATGCGAAGAAAATTTTAAGAAGAGAAGTTGAGGGAGCGGGCTTGGGAGTCTAAGAGGGCTCAAATAATTGGTGGTGGATTCTCTTACCAAAGGAGTGGTAGCCATGGCAAATTTAAAGGTGGCCAAAATCAAGTGGGCCAAGGGTCAACCAACACTCCTCCTCCCCGATTCAACAAAGACAAGGGAGAAAATACCAAACAGTAAACTCCCAATTGTCTTAAGTGTGGAAGGACCCACAAAGGGGAGTGCTTAGTCAGTTCCAATGCATGTTTCAAATGTGAAAAACACGGTCATCATGCGAAGGATTGTAGAAGCACTGATGCTAGGCATCAATGCCAAAGTGGAAACGATCAAGGTGCACCAAGATCTAATAGGTTCTATGCTTTGCATGCCCTCCGAGAGGTGGAAGAGACTCTAGATGTGGTTATCGATATGTTAAAAATTTATAACTTCGACGCATATGCACTATTTGATCCGGGAGCCAATTTATCCTTTGTAACTCCATTTATTGCAAATAGATTTCATGCATGCACCAAAGTCCTAAATGAGCCTCTTGAAGTTTCTACTCTCGTAGGAGAGTCCATTGTTACACAAAGAGTCTATAGAGATTATCTTATGTCAATTTTGCGTAAAGTTGTTCCTTGTGACTTAATAGAGATTTCTATGGTTGATTTTGATGTCATACTTTGGATGGATTGATTTCATGCTTCTTATGCTTCTATAGATTTTTGAACTTGTAGGGCCAAATTCCAATTCCCAAATGAGTCCATTCTTTAGTGGAAGGGTAGTAGTTCTTCATGTAGAGGTCAATTTGTCTCTTATCTTAAGGCTCAGAAAATGATCTCTAAGGAGGTGCATATACCATCTAGTGAGGGTTAGAGATGTCACATTTGAAGTCCTCTCTCTTGAATCGATCTCTATTATAAATGAGTTTCTCGATGTTTTTCCAAAAAAGTTACTCAGTAGTCCTCCCAAAAGGGGAATAGATTTTGACATAGACCTCTTGCCTGACACTTAATCTATCTCCATTCCTCCTTGTAGAATGGCCTCGATGGAGTTAAAGGAACTAAAAGAGAAATTGAGAGATTTGTTAGATAAGGGATTTATTATATAGAGTAGGTTTCCATGGGGTTCCCGGTGTTGTTTATGAGGAAGAAGGATGGATCACTCCAAACGTGCATAGACTACTGACAACTCAACAAGGTCACCATTAAAAAGATATCTGCTCCGAATGATACATAACTTATTTGATCAATTACAAGGAGCCAAGCATTTTTCTAAGATTGACTTGTGATCCGAGTATCACCAACTAAGGGTAAAGGAGAGTGACATTCCTAAAATGACTTTTCTGATAAGGAATGGGCATTTTGAATTTATGGTGATATCTTTTGGTCTAACTAATTCACCAACAATCTTTATGAAGCTCATGAATTGGATGTTCAAACCCTACCTTGATATATTTGCATTGGTGTTCATAGATAACATCTTGATCTATTCTCAGAGTGAAGAAGAACACATAGAGCATTTGAGGGTGGTGTTGCAAACTTTGAGAGAAGAAAGTTTATTTGCGAAGTTGGACAAGTATGAGTTTTGGTTGAAAGAATTTACCTTTCATGGGCATGTGGTGTTGGGTGATGGGATCAAAGTTGATCCTAAGAAGATGAAGGCGATGAGAAATTAGCCTAGGTCGTTGACTCCTTCGGACATTAGAAGTTTCTTGGGCCTAGCTGGGTACTATAGAAGGTTTGTTGAAGTTTTCTCCTACATTTCATCGCCTTTGACTAGGTTGACTCAAAAGGAAGTAAAGTTCATATGGACAAATGAGTGTGAGAAAAGTTTCCAAACCTTGAAAGATCGATTGACTTCGACTCTAATTTTGACCTTGCGAGAGGGTACCAGTGGGTTTGTTGTTTATTGTGATTCTTTACGAATTGGTTTGGGTTGTGTGTTAATGCAACGAGGTAAGGTGATTGCCTATGCTTCAAGGCGATTAAAGGTGCATGAAAAGAACCATCCAACAAATGATCTTGAACTTGCGGCCATGATGTTTGTATTAAAGCTATGGCATTATTATTTGTATGAGTTCATGTTGACGTCTTCACCAATCACAAGAGATTCTAACACCTGTTCACCCAATGGGACCTCAACCTAAGACAAAGAAGATGGCTAGAACTTCTCAAAGATTAGGACATAAGTGTGAAGTATCACTCGATTAAGGCTAATGTGGTAGCCAACGTACTTAGTATGGTATCCATGGGTAGTGTGTCACATTTAGAAGATGATGGAAAAAGAGAGTCAGCAAGAGAAGTCCATAGTTTGGCTTGGTTGGGATTGAAATTGAGTGATGCCGACAATAGTAGTATGATGGTATTAAATGGCTCTGAGTTTTCATTGATTGAGGATATTAAATCGAAATAAGATCTTGACCCTGCCTTGGTTGTATTGAAGGCCTTGATGAAGGAAGGAAATATCAAGCTCTTCTGACAAGGGGTAGTGCAGTGCTTCGTTACCAAGGGAGGTTATGTGTGCTGGATGTTGATGGATTGAGGAGTTTGATACTGCAAGAAGTTCACAATTCATTCTATTCCATTCATCCTAGTTCCACAAAGATGTATAGAGACTTAAGAGAAGTGTATTGGTGGAAAGAAATGAAGAAGGATATTGCCAAGTTTGTGTCTCGATGCCCTAATTGCCAATAACAAAACGTTGAACACTAAAGGTTGGGTGGCCTAGCTCAAGACATTGAAATCCCCACTTAAAAGTGGGAAGAATTCAATATAGACTTTGTAGTTGGTTTGCCTAAGACTAAGAAACACTTTGACTCCATATAGATGATAGTGGAGAGAATGATGAAGTCAACTAATTTCCTAGTGATCAAAATAACTTATAGAGCTGAGAATATGCTAGATTGTATATCTGGGAGTTGGTTAGGTTGCATAGGGTTCCATTATCTATCATATTGGATCATGGAGCTCAATTTACCTTTCTCTTTTGGAAGTCATTTCAAAGAGCCTTGGTACTAATGTGAAGTTGAGTATCTCCTTCCTTCCTCAAACTAATGGCCAAGCCAAAAGAACAATTAAAACATCATAGGATATGTTGAGGGCTTATATATTAGAATTCAAAGGAATTTGAGATAACCATCTGCCTCTCATCGAGTTTTTGTACAATAATAACTTCCATTCATGTATTGAGATGGTACTATTTAAGGCTCTATATGGTAGGCGATGTAGATCACTGATTGGATGGTTTGAAGTGGGTTAGATGGCTTTCTTAGGGCCAAACTTAGTCATGGATTCCATGGAGAAATTAAGATTCATAAGAGAGAAATTAAAAATGGTTCAAAGTTGGAAATTCCTTCTCCGATGTTATAAGAAGAGACCTTAAGTTCAATGTCATTGGTTGGGTCTATTTGAAGGTGTCACCCATGAAGGGAGTAGTCCAGTTTGGCAAGAAAGAAAAATTGAGCCCTAGATAAGTAAGGTCTTACAAGATTGTGAGAAAAGTTGTCAAGGTGGCATATGAGTTAGAGTTGTCTATGGAAATGAATATGATTCACCTAGTATTTCATGTATCTATGTTGAGAAAATTCATGTGAGATCCAAACTCTATAGTCCTATTGGAAGATGTGAGAATTGAAGAGAATTTGACATATGAAAAGGTTCCAGTTAAAATCTTAGACCGGAAAGTGAAGAGGTTGAGAAATAAGGAAGTTGCATCCCTTAAAGTGTTGTGGAGAAATCAACAAGTTGAAGGTGTAACATTGGAAGTGGAAGCGGACATGATGAAGCATTATCCCTTTCTTTTCTACTCTACTCAAGCCTAAGGTACTAAGTTCCTTTGCCTTAAGACCTCAAAATTCACGCATTTCATTTTTTGTCATTTATGTATGTATGCATGTTCATGGGACTATTTTAAGTTGATATGAGAAAAGATGAATTCAAAAAATTTCATAAAAGGATGTTTAGATTGCATTTTTGCATTCATGTTGGGTTGTTAGCTTTCTATTTAACTCCTCAGATCCTATGTTTAGTACATTCGTGGATGAATTCAATGGGGAGATATTGTAAGTACCCACAAGTTAGGAGGTTAGAAATGCAGAAAAAATGGAACTGGAAAAGTTGTATGTCAAAAATACGAGCCTCATTTATGGCTCGTGGTTTAAACCACGGGTCGTAAGTAATGCTTGTGGATAGAGTTGGCTAGGATGAAAAATTCACCAAGTGTTGAGGCTATCCATGAAGGGACTTTACAGTTCGTAAATAGAATTATAGACCGTAGATGGGTTTGTAGATTGATGCCCTGAGATGATAGGAAAAATAGGTTTCCAAAGTTGTAACTATGAACAATAGGACAAGTCGTAATCATGTTTACGGACCGTAGTTTTATCTCATGGTTAGAGCTTTGAGATTTGGAAATTTACTAAGTGCAGAAGGAAACCACGAGGGGTTCCTACAACTTGTATTTCAAACTATAGGTCATAGATGGGCCTCGTAGATGGGACTTTCAGAGACTAATTTATAAATATTGGAAAAGGAGAGAAAGACAAATCAAAGCATGGCTCATGGTTTGGTTTATCTCTCATAATCGAGGTCGTGAACCGTGTTCTGGCAGTTCCATTGCTTGTGCCCTAGACTTAAAACTACGCCATTTTAGGACTATTGTGCCTTCCACATCAAACCTAAACTGTCACGACCTGAAATTCGGGTGTGATGGCACTCACCTATCCCACCAAGGTGAGTCAGCCCAAATCCCAAACAACTTAACAAAACAATAAAAGCAAAAAATAACAGTCTAATAACATAGATAAATGTGGAAGAAAAATAAATACAACCATCCCAAGAGCAGGAGTCACATGTACAAGTCTCTATGTATAGAATACTCAAATGAAATACAAGTCATAATGGCTAATCTTCAATCAAAACAAAAGCATAGAATGGGATCCTCAAAGGGCTGCCAAAGACATAAACAACTACCTCACAAATAATAAAGAAGCTCGATCCTAAATGAGAGAAGTCTAACAGTATGGACTAGGCTCACAACCTACAAAAAATGTAGAAAGAGAGTGAGCACCAAACAACAGGGTACTCTATGAAATGGAACTAACCTACAGTAAAACAATGAAGAATGCAAGTAACTCCTTAAACCCTAACCACAATCCACCGAGCTACAAACCTGCACTCAGAAAAGTTCCATCACAATATAATATACAGATCACAATAGTATAAGTAACCTCATAATCTGGCATAACACATCATTACCCAAGTGTATAAATAGGTCCAACCCTTTTTCTCATAATCAGGAATATGATAAGTAGACAAGCCCATACACCATACACAACAACAACAATCTAATATGATATGAGATGGAGTGGATGCGATGAAATGCGTATAATGAAATGCAATGTCAAATATCGTGATACATGTTTGTCCTACGAAACACATCCATTGATAACCTCAAATTAGAACCCATAGGTGCCACACATGGATCATGTATCTGCAAAAATTATTTTCCTTCGACAATTACTTTTATATTTAGTCAGAATCATTTCTCTTCGGCTTTTCATTTGTTTTCTTTCTTCTTCTTTTGCACTAGTCGAAATCATTTCCATCCGACTTTTCATTTCTTTTCTTTTTCTTTTTCTCTAGCCGAAACTATTTTTCTTTGACTTTTCATCATCAACGGATCATTAAGCAAACACATAATGATGGCAAATAGTCATGCTCGTGGAAATAGATATGCAAGATGTCTATATGTATCATGTATTTTGACAATAAAAACCGATTAATTCTCAAGTGTCTCAATATCACCACAGTCTCAATATATCAATCATATCAAAATATAAATATCATCTCACTATCTATATCAGATAATTCACAAGATCACATAAGTCATGAATTCACATTTAATTTATAAATAAATATATCACCATATACAAAATTATTCTATCTAAAATATCATGATCAAGCCTACGATGATACAATTCTACCCTCAAAGTACCCAATTTAACACACATAGGAGCATACAAGGTTCATTTGTACTTAACAAAAGGTTGGAAGTCCACTTGCCTCAATTAAAGTCTTGAATCAAGATAAATCTGTCGCTTTCCCTCTTCCATGGTACTCCAAATCACCAAATCTATTCACATATGGTATCACAATCACATAACGAGTCTAATGACACTAAAATCAATTAATTCAGATAAAAAGGAATAAAATAGTCAAAAATCTCATGCCAAAATATATAGTTAGAATCTGAAAATTAGTATATGCAAATGTTCTCATAATAAGGAATCCAATGGTGAAAACAGTTTTGCAAACACAGTTAAGATGAGGGAAAAATCAACGATTCAAGTTTAGGAAACTCAATTCCAAAAATCTCCAAATTCCACCATTAAAATTCAAAATTAAAAGTTAAAACAATAGATTAATTAATGGAAATCGATGAAATAGGTTAGAAAATAGTTATCAATCAATTTTCCTTCAAAACCTTAAAAATCCTCTCTTAGAACGAAGCTTGAAATGTAGAAAATGGTAAAAAGGGTTTATATCGCATCTTTTAAAAGACACACTGTTCAGACACACATAACACTCTGCGAACGAGGAGGCTTGGCAGGTCCCTGCACTCCACGAATGAGGACGCTTAAGGAGCTCGGCTCACTTGCACTCCGCGATCGTGGTCCTTTTCTCACGAACGCATAGGCCTACATGAATTGACCTCCGCAAACACAGAGCTAAAGGCGCGAACACAGAGAGTAAGTGCCACCTGCACCAGAAACAACAACACCAACAAGATACAACTTAAACCAAAATCGGAATTGGACCCTGAGGGTATTCGTTCAGAACCCCATGAATACAAACCAAATATGGAACCCTACAAAAATGATGATCCGGACTCAATGGAGTCGTCATAATTTAAATTCAGAACCTCTGTGGTCCTGAACCCGAGAAAGATCATTAAAATTAGTTTCAGACTCAAAAACTCAATATTCATGAAAGCTCTAAAAATTACAACAAAGACATTTCTAGCGTTAGTTTCACCACCTGGAACCATTGGAACTGATAGAATTTTGATACAAGCTCCTGAACTCTGAATGTTGACCAAAGTCAAGCCTATGATTCAAAATGAACTAAAATTACAACTTTGGGCCTAAAATCTCTGTTTTAACTCTGAATTCAGCTCTACAAGTTCCTCTAGACCAAATTCAATATTTTAGAACTGATGGAATCAATAAAATCAAATTTCAATGCTCAAAACTCGAAATGACCTCAAAACTCAAAATTTTCAACTTTAAGCCTTTTAAAACTCTTTCTTTTGCAAAACTCCAACTTTTTATAAGATTTTCAAAGTCCAACTTTTAGACTCGACCAATTATGATCCAAGACAACTTTTGGAAATGGCAAAATGGTAATTAAGTTGAAAATGCCAAAAATGACCTTCGAGGTCATTACATAAACCCTTCCCAAACCCTCTCATTCACTTTATTCTCAAACTCTCAAATTTTCTTTAGGCAAAAATACTTTCACGGCAAGAACAAGGCAAGGTTAGAGTTTCCATTCAAGAAAATTCTTCCTCAAAATTTTTAAACATTTCCTTAAGGTTATATTAAGGTATGTGAGTTTGATTTGTGGGTATCTTCCACCTACAAAGTTCTCTTATAATTTCTTTTACCTTTTCTTTATATTCTTGAAAATGTTGAGTTACCTGACCATGATTTTAATGACGTATTTATGATGTATTTGCATGAATTTTGATCTTAATGATGTAATATGATGATATACAATAAGGTTTTATGATGTCTAAGTTGATGTCTATGACTTTCCTACTTAGGATTTTATTAATGATCTGTGAGTTGTTTATTTCATCAAATCATGTGATTTCAAGTCAATGCATAGGCCCACCAAATTCATGATGAATTTACATGGTATGATGTTAAGAATAGGGCTATGAATTAAGATTTACAGTTATGGATGATGTCAAAGATGTAAGCATGTTGCAATTGCCCTTATAAGATGTTTAAGATGGATTCCCAACATGAAATTCCAATTCTCACTTGGGTTATTTCTGAGTTATCGAGCTACTCCTATGAAATTTCTACTTATGATTCTAAGTTACACTACAAAAGTATATTTATGATAAAAAGTATTCTGTGGGATTGACTTAACAACAAATGAGGCATTGAGGTGGGGTTCGGTAAGATAACCCTAGTAGCAACCCCTTGCCCCATTAACTATGTGCCACCATAGGAGCCCTTGTAGGCTAGGCCAGTGGATGCACGTAAGACATATATGTTAAAGAAAGATGAATGCTTAAGTTGACAGAGTTCCACCTAGCAAGTGGTCTCCCCGTGCCAACATAGGGGGTTATGTTGGATTCCATGTAGTATCTCAAATGATCTTATATGTCAGTTATGGTCCTTTCTCACAAAGTTTATGGGTTGATGTCTTCGTTGCACCATATGTGTTTTCATGCGATACTTTGATTTTACTTCATATTGAGCATTATCCATTGACTATGTCTTACATGTTTTGAATGATGACATTACAATTTCATGCACAAAGACTTATAAATTTTATGAATGATGACATTACAATTTCATGCCCGATGACAATATAATTTCATGCATGATGACATTATAATTTCATATTTTTATTGTATCTCACATGCTTAGTACATTCCAACGTACTAATACATATTTTTCTCACATGATGTCACCATGTAGGGACCTATATTCTACGTAACTTCTCTCCTAGCTCGTGACTAGCTTTTGATGACCAAGACTAGTAACATTAGTGAGCCCTTAGTTCGAGATTTTCATTTTTTTTCTTTCATGCTATGTGTTTAAGACTCTCATGTATTTAGATGTGTTTATTGAAGACTTTTATTTGAGGGGAACCATGACTACACTTTGATCCCCGCTAAGTCTTTTGTAGTTTGGTATGTTCGGACTTTGAAGCGTTGAGATGTTACCTTGACTCTTAACTTGAATGTTCCCTTAGTCCCATTTTTCATTTTTAATTTTCACACTATGACTATTTAAATTACCTATGAATGTTTGATGTATGCTAAGATGACTTGGGTGTGTTACAACTAGGCCCCAAGGGTGGATCGTGACACCGACAACTCTCTTAGATCAATTTCTGCATTCCGAAACTGATGGAATCAACAAAATTCTATTTCAGCAATCCAATCTCCAAATGACTCAAAAATTCAAAATTTAGCAACTTAAACCTTCAAAACTCATTTCTTTAGCAAAAACTCAACTTTTTACAAGATTTTAAAAAATCGACTATCAAAACCATTCAAACATGCCTCAGGGAAGCTGTTGAGAGGGATAAAATGATAGTTTTGTCAAAAAAATCAAAAATAATTTCAGGGTCATTACACGTAAGTCTGGGCATATTAAAATAAAATACTATTGCCTCGAGTTTAACATACTTGCAACTTGTAATCCCTTGATTCATAAATTAAATATAAAGGTCATTTTTCTCTTAATTTGAACATAGATTGTCAAAACTTATGGTTTAAATTGAAATTGTTAATATAATTACCTTCTGCATTATTGTGACTAAAATATTTGCTCCTTTCTTTACAATGTTTGACTATATTAAATAATTTTCTGTTGATTCTTTCATTTGAAGTAGTTGAAGTATTTGATATAGAATATGCACATTTATTACTATCCCTTGAAGTGATATCTCACAACTTGAAGGGGACAAACTACTTCAGAAGTTCAAAATGAGGCTTTTAAATTGAGATTGCAAACAACTCATAACACAATGGATATTTCATACTTTTAAATATCTTTGAACAACTTTGATCCTTAATACCAAAAAAAAAATGAAGTGTTAATATGTTGTGAACATTAAATCAACTAAACAACAATATTTTCATGTTTTAGTGTTCTATAATTCATATTCTTAATGATCTCGTGAAGTGCAATGATGTCGGGGCATAGACCCGTGCAAGCACTACTCAATTAGTATATCTAAGAAGAACGAATAAACATACAACTCTCCGCCAACATGTCTGCTTCTTCTCCTTGATTATATGGGATCCATAAAAATATTTTGTGGTCTTTTTAATTTATTTTTTTAAGGCATCTGATTATTGACATATCTGTTTCAGCTACTTAATTATATTTCTTCAGTTGTTTCAACTATGAATTTAGAGTCCTTAATACCAAAAAATGAAGTGTTAATATGTTGTGAACATTAAATCAACTAAACAACAATGTTTTCATGTTTTAGTGTTCTATAATTCATATTCTTAATGATCTCGTGAAGTGCAATGATGTCGGGGCATAGACCCGTGCAAGCACTACTCAATTAGTATATCTAAGAAGAACGAATAAACATACAACTCTCCGCCAACATGTCTGCTTCTTCTCCTTGATTATATGGGATCCATAAAAATATTTTGTGGTCTTTTTAATTTATTTTTTTAAGGCATCTGATTATTGACATATCTGTTTCAGCTACTTAATTATATTTCTTCAGTTGTTTCAACTATGAATTTAGAGAAAATTAACCCTAATAAATTATTTTTTTAGCTGCTTCAACTGTGATTTTGCTATATTATTCTAATCAATTATTTTAAGTGTGATTTTGCTATATTATCCTAATTAATTATTTTAAGTCATCTAAGTACTAGAGTTAGAATAAAACAAACACAAAATCATAAATTAAGTCTTTTCTTTTTAAACTGAATAAATAAAATTAAATAATTATTTTAGTTTTTTTCAACGATTATATTTGTATAAAAAAGAAAGTACTTTCCAAAAAACATATACTATAAATAAACCAAAAATTATATATATATTACTTGAAATGATGTAAAAAGTATTATAGATCATAATAATTGTCAATTTAAAATTTTGATTCTTGAAATTTCATCAATGTCACATAAATTATGATAAAGAGAGAGTAATATAAAATGTTGAGGCTATAAGTATAATGAATAACAACGTAAAATTTTTAAGAACATATATAAAAAATCTACCAGTATCACATAAATCGCGACAAAAACTGACATATGTTGAGCCCGTGCGAGTACAAACGCTTATAAGTAATTTATAAGAAGCACAGTTGCTTTATCTATATGTTTCATCTTTCAATTTTTGTTCATTTATGTGGAGAGTTGTTTGATGGCTTGTTGGTCAAAAGTTTCATTTTTGTGTGGTAGATCGTCGGTTGAAATCTATACATAACTTGAGAAACACACTTAAACTATCACTTATTAGTTTAAGAAACATATCTTCTTTACTATACTTTCCTTCTCTTTTGTTCACAAAATAAATAAATTGTTAATACTAGTTAAACATTAAGGATTAAAGTATCACTATTTAAAAGAAATTAAAAAAATTAAATTAAATTATTTTTCTTACCCTGCTCCACCATCTTTTTCCACCAATCCCCCCACGTCACCTCCGCCCTGCCACCAAACTAAAAGATTAGATATTATTTTTAAAAAAAAATTACTCCAACCCGCCTAACCCTCCACTCCAAATTATTTTATAAATATTTTTCATTTTGAGTTAGATATATACATATGTTTTTAAGAAAGTATTTCTACTTGTTGCAAGTTTTTTTTTTCTAAAAAAAAACATTTTTGTTACGTTCAACACGCAAGTAAAAAAATATACTTTATTTAGCTATTAAGGATTAAGGGTGCCCCTCGTGCCGCAATTGTCATCGCTCGCTCAACTTTGACTTTGACAAGTGATGCAATTGGTCTATAATTTTTTAGACAAATTTTATATATTAGTCTCATTAATAAAAAAATTTCTGAATATTATTTTGCTGAATTATTTATTTATTAATTAGTTTAAATTAATTGATTTGACAAATTGAATTAACTAATTGATTGGTAGAATGGGATAATTTGGAACTCAAATTTTTTTTTGAAAAGGACTTGTTCCTTTCAAACAGCTATGCTTTTTTTCAATAGACATCATCCCTTGATTAACATATGAGTTTGTCTAGAACAGGTGCTTTCACAAGTATTGATGGCTATAAATTTTTAGAGGCTTTGCCTCATACTGACTAAAAGCAGACAGAAATTGAATATCTCTTCTCCTTTTTGTTGCGTAAAGTTTTTCAACTGAAAGAAGTAAGTTCGTGTGAGATACTCCGCTAGTTAAGTTCGCTGAAGTTTTGTAATTTCGATTTTCATTATTGCAAAATAGTGTTTCATTCTATCCTGAGAAAAAGTAATTCAAATCTCGGGCAATTGTGAGGGATTAATTTTTTTAAGAATTTAGTTTTTTTGTTTCTGTTCATATTTTGATATTAGGGATAACATAGTGATTCCTCATCCTCAAGGTAAATAACTTAGCATTCAATCAGGTGTACTATTTAACTTTCTGGTAACATAAAAGATAGAAGATAATATTATATCAACCTATAAAATATATACAAATACCCAAATGTACGGAGGACCACCAGTTCATATATCCCTTTTTTAAGCTATTAATTGCCCCCTGCAGTTGAACCAAAAAATGAATAAAACCATGATTTTTAGGGAAAAGATCAACATTAACAAACCTCATCTAAAAATTTCTTTGATTCGCCTAGTAATGTCAGCCATAGGTGGCCGCCTTTCCGGGTACTGGGATGTACAAGAAATAGCAAGATGTAGCAATGAAACCATTTGCTCTTCTCCAGAATCCTGAAATCTGATTAACTCAGGATCAAATACTTGTGTTGTCCACATCTCTTCAACTATAGATTTCACCCATTTAGGCAGGTCAATTCCCTCCTCATTTATGACACTACTAGGATTTT
This sequence comes from Solanum aculeatissimum, assembly GCA_038996855.1. Taxonomy (NCBI): domain Eukaryota; kingdom Viridiplantae; phylum Streptophyta; class Magnoliopsida; order Solanales; family Solanaceae; genus Solanum; species Solanum aculeatissimum. Next base: position 8,770 of record JBCEWC010000677.1, on the reverse strand, counting down.
TGCCTGTTAGGAGTTCCAATAAAATGGTGCCAAAGCTATAGACATCAGCTTTCTGAGAAATATTTCGAATATCTGTCACCTCAGGCGCGCAGTATCCAGTCATTTTGGAGTTTAATGTCGAGGAAATCAACTGTGTTATGCCAAATTCTGATACATATGCGTCATAGTACTGTGTGAGGAGGATGTTGGATGACTTGATGTTGCCATGAGTAACATTAAGTCCTAGTGAATGGAGATATTCGATACCAGTAGCAACTCCTAATGCAATTCTGCTCCTAATTACCCATGTCAATGCTTCGTTTGAGCCTCTTTTGCCTGTAAAAATCTAAAGGTTAAAACTAAATCATAGTAATAGTTATTGGCTAGAATACCAAATAATACTACTAAAATTCTATGGTCACATTTGTAACATTTAATAGAATGTGAGTTGATAGAAGGCCTATTCAACTAATCAAGGAAGAGCTATAGGGTTCTTGCTAGCCCTCTCTCCAATAGACATCAAATAATATTATATGGGTCCTTCATTAACTGTGATGTAAAAAATGAGTACATAGGTGCAATTCTTTTGCATATTTATGTATATGAACTATTTTACAAGGGATAAATGTATTTAATTAATGGTTTACCTAGTATTATACTCCAACAAGCACAAGGCTTACAAAAATTTTGGATGTTATCAACAATCTTAGTAAGCATGCATGTCTTGAACAAAATTAAATCTTTTTATGTGTTAATTGATGCTTAGTTAGTTAGATAACCAACTAATAGAAGTTAGTTAGTTTGTTGTGAGCGAGGCTATTAGTGTAGTCTTCTTTCCCTGATATCAAGTTGATGTAGCTCTATATAAAGAGCATGTGTGGAGTTTCAGTAGCAACAATTAATAATTAATAATAATTTTTCTTTCTCAATTTCATGCTTTCCATTCATGGAAGTTAATTTAATAAAAATTTACATGGTATTAAAGCGGCAATCTCTGTAAAGGCGAGTATTTCTGATTGAGGCACAATCACCATTGTTAGAGCTTCGAAGAAATGCAGCCATAATAGATTCAGAAACCTCGCAGATTGAACCTACACTTCTCTTACAATTAGATTATACTCTCGACTATTTTTGCAACCTGGAGATACGCCAGGAGCTGTATTAATTGGCTTGAAACTAACGGAATTAGAAAATTACACATTGTGGAGTAGATCAATAGAGCCGGCTTTACCGGATAAGAAAAAGCTAGGTCTTGTCGATGGTAGCTATCCATGAAGTCTATACAAAGGAGAATTGGTGAAATAATGGGACAAATGTAATGCAATCATACTGACTGGATCAATAGAGTAGTAGTACAAGAATTAGTCTCTAATATAGTCCTTGCTTCGACAACAAAGAAGGTGCGGGATGAATTCAAAGAGAGATTTCATAAATCGAACCTTACTAGGATCTATCAGTTGTGAAGAGAGATTACTATGCACACTCAAGGTACAAATTAAATTATAATCTAGTATTCAAAACTAAAGGATTGTTAGAATTAATTGGATCTATTAGCACCTCAACCCCCCTAGATTTGAGTATGAAGGAACATGTTTGTACATCATGCACTTGAATAACCAACATTTGTTGCAATTTCTTATAGGAGTAAATAAGAGTTATAGTCATGTGAGAAGTGATATTTTCCTTAGAACTCCAATTTTAAATGTAAACTAGGCTTATTATGGTGCAAGAGGAGAGTCAGAGAAGGCTAGGAGTGGTTGATATAAACCAAAACTCATTGAGTTTGCTAGCTAGTAAAGATAGTGGATTCAAATCTAGGAAGCCAATGATTGGTGGAACTATTCCTGCAACACTATGTGTACACTGTGTTTTAAAGGACATCTGAAGAAAAACTACTATAGGTTGGTAGGTTATCCAACTGATTTTAAAAGCAAAAGGCATTCACGTGCACATCATGCTATTGTAGAGGGAGATGAATCTAGCTTACAACCCTCAAAAGGAAACTACATTTTAGTTGAAGAATATCGCTACTATATGACCTTAAAGAACAAAGGGACGAACTTGCAATCACAAGACAATACAGGTGATTATCATTGCAATTTTGTAGGTATATCCTCTCTATTTTCTAAAGTAGAGAAGTGTAATCATATGACACCACTAAGAAAAGTGTTGAATGATATTAAACTTGATAATAAGAAACACAATAGTAGTGTTCGAGTTCTACCAGGAAAAATGCAATATAACTCATACATGATAAGTAATTATTTTGAAGAATCATAATCTAAAATGTATCTTGTATGTGCTAGATTTCAAGTTCAGCTTGTTACTAAGGAGCTTTGTTGTTCAGTCAATTTCTATCCAGAGTTTTGCATCTTTCAAGGACTTTACAGTGGCAAGATTATGAGAATTGGTCAAGAGTATGATGGACTATATTAGCTATAGAAGATGAAATAATAAATGCAAGAGAAATAATAAATAATCAACCAGACTCGACTTTGTGGCATAACAGGCTTGATCATCCTTCTTTAGAGGTTTTTGAAAACATTCCAGACTTAAAGACTAAGATGAATAAGACAACGCAACAACTTTGCATAGTGTGCCCTATGGATAAATAGAGCAGACTCAGATTCCCAGTTAGTACATCATCCACTATGACTATTTTCACCTGATACATTGTAATGTTTGGGGTCCTTTCAAGGTCCCTATCCATGAAAGAAAGTCTTTTTTGTAACATTTGTGGATTATTCCGTCCAAAAGTAAGGTCATTATTATGTTGAAAGATTTTTTATTTAGAGTCAAGAATCAATTTGATATCAATGTTAAAGTGTTAAAGTCTTGAAGTTTAATAATGGAAATGAGTTCTTTAATTCCAATTGTTAATTATTTTTCTCTCTTGGCATATCCACCAAAGTAGTTGCCCCTATACTCTACAATAGAATGACATTATGGAAAAAAAGCTCTGACATTTTTAGAAAGTTACAAGAGCTTTAAAGTTTCAAAATGGTGTCCCACAAAATTTTGGGGTGATTGTTTAAAGACATTTATATATCTCATTAACAAATTACCTACTAGTGTTTTATAAGAGAAATCTCCTTTTGTAGTCTTGTATGGTAAGCCTGATCTCCTTAGTCACCTTAGGGTGTTTGGTTGCTTATGTTTTCCTAGAATGCTATCCCGAGGAAGTAAATTTGATTCTAGAGTTAGAAAAAATACAATGCTTGGTTATGAAAAGACATAGAATGATATAAGTTATTTGATCTAGAAGTTGGGTCTTTCCTTGTAAGTAGTGATGTCATCTTTAAATAGACAATATTTCCTTTCAAGGGGATGAAGGAAATCTTGATGATATATTCTATGCATCTTCAGAGCATGTACAGGAACACACTTTATCAACAAAAGTTGCTATATAAGATGTTCTAACTATGGATAAAATTGATGGAGATTCTAATGAAACTACATCAAATAGGGGGAATGTCATACTATTATAGGTAATTAAGGAAATAGTGGAAGTTGCAATAGATGAAGGAACTATCCTATCAGATGAAGCTATGAAAGAAGTAGACATAAATGAAGAGACAACCACACCTGATGAATCCAGAGATAGTATACTTGTGGAGGCTGAACAATTAGAAGGAAAAAGATCTAGTAGTTGAGAAACAAAACTTCCTATATGGATGAAAGACTATATGACATCTAAGAAGATAACCAATCAAGTTTTCTTTCCAATTTTTAATTATATCTCCTATTCTTTTCCATCATCTTTTTATCATACATACTTAGTTGCTTTCTCATCTAAGTTTACATGAGTTTACCACAAGGATTGTTTTTATAAAATGAGAAAAAAGATTTGCAAGTTAGTCAAGTTCTTCTTTGGACTAACACATGCCTCAATACAATGGAATATAAAATCTTACAAATGCATTAATGTCTATTGAATACTCACAAAATGCATATGATCAAGTGATTCCAAAAGAAGAAAGGAGAAAATATAGTTGTTATACTTTTATATATGGATGATTTGTCGATCACAGGAAACACAAATGAACTGATTGAAGAAGCAAAGAAAACTCTGAACAAATACTTCAAAGTTAAGGACTTGGGGGATTTAAGATATTTTCTTAGAATTGAAGTCACGAGATCAAAGTGCTAAACCAATCCTTACTCCCTTAGAGGCAAATCATAAACTTACCATAGTGGAATATGATATTCATGTAAAAAAGAAAGATAATTTTGAACTAGATGATATAGTTAGTTACCAAATATTGATTGAAAAGTTGATCCATCTTACTATCACTAGACCAAACCTATGCTTTGCTATACAAGTACTTACTCAATTCATCTAGAGGCCAAAATATTCTCATTTAGAGGCTACCATAAGAGTGGTATGGTACCTCAAGGTATCACCAAGTCTTTGGTTGTTCTTTCCGTCTAATACAACACATGAGTTGACAGTCTATTATGACTCTAATTTAGAAACATGTCCTAACACAAGGAGATCAATTATTAGCTATGTTGTGAAGCTAGGGGTGTTCTAGTATCTTGGAAATATAAGAAATAACACACTGTTAGCAGAAGTTAAATAGAGGCTGAATACAGAAGCATGGAAGTGGTAGTTGCTGAATTGACTTGGGTGTATAGTCATCTAGAAAAACTAAATTGTCTAATAACTACTCCTATTGCCTTGTATTATGATAATCAAGCAACTACACAAATAACCTCTAACCCTAAATTCAATGAGAGGACTAAACATATAGAAATTGATTGCCATTTTGTTAGAGAAAAATCAAAAGTGGTCTAATCTAACCTCAATTTATTTCTACAAGTTCTCAACTTACAGATGTGTTAACCAAATGCTTATGGGATACTCATCATCAATTATTGGTCTTCAAGCTTGGTATGTCCAATGCTTTTCATACGCCAACTTGAGGGAATGTGTTAATTGATGCTTAGTTAGTTAAATAACAAACTAATAGAAGTTAGTTAGTTGAGAGTGTGGGCTTTAGTGTAATCGTCTTTCCTTGATAGCAAGTGATGTAACTCTATATAAAGAGCATGTGTCGAGTTTCTGTAGCAACAATGAGTAGTCAATAATAATTTCTCTTTCTTAATTTCATGTTTTTAATTCATGGTAGTTAATTTAACAAACATTTACACTATATACTCCAATTGAAGTTTGACTATTCTGAATTTGCACTGGATTGAACTTCATTCACTGAAGGAATAGGGAATCCTGCCTGTAATACCCCGTATATTAAAAGATTAAATTTTTTAGAGATAGTGCAAGTTTGACTTCTGATGCAAAGATGTATGAGCACTATCTACGGCTAATGATTTGGATTACAATTCGTAGATAGGCTTATGGTTGTGTCAGGGACTTAGTGACAATTGAGAAGTTTAGGATTGGATGTATGAAGTGTCCTTATAAACCGTAAATATATGTATGGGTCATGATGTGAGTCCATAGTTGAGGTTTAGAGAAGGGTGAAACAAGGTTCAATAGGATGAGACTACTTACAAGTCGTGGTATGGTTGATGGATCGTGGAAAGGCTTTGTGGTTTGAGTCTTAAGGGTTTGAAATTTGGTTTAAGTGTTTGGGGTATCAATGAGGGGTATCTACGAGGCATAAAAGAAATTATGGGTCATAGATTAAGTTAGTATTTTGGGGCCCAAGTTTAAGGTTTTGGGTCTTTGGGGGGGTGTAACCAGGACTAAACCCCTTCTAAAAGTCATATATAGGTCTATGACCCGTACACCTGACTCGTAGTTTCCTCCTATAGTTTTTAATAAAGGGTATTCTTGGTTCTTTCTTGAACCCTAAATTCTAAACTATGTCATTTTGATTCCTAATACTACTCATATCAGTCTAATACAACTCCAATCATCCTCGTTCCAAATACTTCTCCTAAAATTTTGAGTCCCAACTCTGTAATTGCTCTCAAGGTTTTCATTAAAGGTAAGGACTAGGATTTCAAGATTTCTCCTCTAAGTTTGAGTTTCTACCATTGATTTCCATCTAACATTTATGGGATTCATCTGTGGTCTTTTTCACCCTTAGAGCCCAAGTATTTTCTCAAACCTTCATTAATTTCAATTGTGAATTCTCATGAGTTTTATAGATTTTGATTAGTCTATACTCATCATGACTTCTCCTATGATTAGTTACCTAATTAAGTAGGAATATACTCCAATTACATGATTTTCATGATTTACAAGATGAATCCCCAGAGTTTCTATCTAGGGTTTGTGATTTCTAATATGGGTCATTTTAATTATAATTCCAATTGCAATGATTCTTCATAATTTGATAAAATTTCATTGAATTATATTTTTTAAGGTTTTTTGATAATGAACCCATATGTTTTACTCTAGTTTTTCAATGATTTATGTTCTACTATAAAAGGGTTTCACTCATGTTCATGATTACTCAATGTTAAGTTTATGGAAGTTATTTATCATTAAAGAAAAGTTGGTGAAAGGACAATTCTCACCTAATCATGAATTCTTCTTGTGAAAGGATAATTCTCACTTGAATAGATCATAAAGATTTTAAATGAGCTACACTTACTATGATGAAATTATGATTTCAAAACTTATGAATATCAAATGCATATGGTTATGATTACTACTATTCCATAGAAACTGACTTAGTACCAAAAGGATTTGAGGTGGGATTCGATAAGAAAATTCTAGTAGAAATCTCTTTTTCCATAACTATATGCCACCATAGGTTGCCTTATAGGCTAGGGAAATGGATTCACATATGCCCTAAATGTTAATGAATGAATGTGGATGAAGTCAACTTGGCAAGTAGTCTCCCCTTCCAATGTAGGGAGTTACATTGGATTCCATGTAATAACTCACATCATTTAATTATCGTTTATGGTTTCTTCTCAAATGCATATGATCTTATATAATGCTTTTCATGACTTTACTTATAGGTTTTAATGTATTGACCATCTATTTCTTCATATGCCCTTATTCCATTTTGTATGATATGTATTTTGCGTAATTACTTATGGGTTTTGTCACTATTGCATTGCATACCCACATACTTAGTACATTCCATGCACTAATGCATACTTCATGCCTACATTATCTTACAATGTAGGGATGGGTGTCTATCCTCCTCTTCATACTGACAGTTGATTAAGATTGCTATTAAAGATTTATTAGTGAATCCTCAAGATTTGAGGACGAACCTATCTCTTTTTAACTTTGTTTATGTTCTAGAATTAAAGATTTTTATCTTGTATTTTCATTTGAGGGTGATCTAGTAATATGTCTTAGCCTCCACCTAGTCTATGATTAGAGATATTATTGGATACATATATGGATATGTTATGCTATACTACTTTTGAAGAAGCCTTATGTTTTACCCCTTAGTTCTCATTTTCCTTAGATTTTGCTTACGATTTTATTCATTACCCATGAACGCTTGAATGAATGCTAAGAGACTTATTTGAGGTTTTCTCAAGACCCTTATTTGTTGTGTCACACTTAGAGCTATCTTGGGTCATGACAAACTTGATATCAGAGCGTTAGGTTTGAAGTGTCTTAGGGAGTCCAACATACTATGTCAAATAGAGTATGATTCATGAGTGTGAAGCATGCTGAATTTATGAATAGGAAACTATGATAAATTTTTAGGGAAAACTCCACATCTTTCCTTATTCATATTGTGTCTTAGAGTTGTCGTAATACTTCCTTATCGAATGAATTATTATTTTGCTTTTTAGACGATGCCTCCAACGAGAGTACCCTTGCCAAGAAAGATCCATGCCAATGAGGACCAAGCTCCCCATGGCCCTATTGGAGAGCAAGTGACCCATGTAGAATTTTGGGCCACTTTTGCTATGTCGGCTCAAGTCGTAGCCAACCAAGGTATTTGTAACGATTCAAAATTTTTTGAATTTCATAATGATTAGTCAACTGGTCGTGGTTGAATTTTGGTAGCCATAAGTTGAATTTAAGTAGCCAAATTCAAAATGAACATTTTTGGGAGATGGTGAAGCCGGTTGAGCAGTGTACTTTGAGAGATCATAACTTTTTGTATGGGAAGAACTGTGTGGACTTGTATATATCTAATTGAATCTCTTTGAGTTATATTCAGAACGCAACTGGTTTCACTCAATTCGAAGTCCGTATGAGAAAGTTATGACCAAAACAGTAAGATTGTCCATAATTGGAAGGACGCTGGAAACAAGGTTTGGAAATTGGGCTTTGGGCTAAGGGCTGGACCACGGACCGTGTGAGTGTGAACGGTCCATAGGGGTTCTTGTGTGATGGTCCAGTGAGATCCTGGTTATCAGTACCCCAATCAAGGTCTAAGGAAAGTCCCACGGACCACACCACGGTCCGTGAGCCACTTTACAACCCGTGAAAGGGTCCCATGAAGTGGGGCAGAAGCTTGGCAAGTTTTTGGGGCTGGAATCCGGGACAAGTGTGGCTCCACGGACCAGTACACGGTCCGTGTACAGCCAAACGGTCTGTGAGTCCCTCCGTGAAGTGTTCCAGAAAGTCCTCCGAGAGTTCAAGCCGAAGACGAGGCCAAGGCAAGCCAGACGGTTAGGTACACGGACCGTGTACCAGTTGACGGGCACTGTAGCCCTTTCGTGAGACCCTGTTTTAGTTAATTAGTCCATTTCATTAATGGTTAATTCAGAATTTAATTAGATACTATGCTCCATTTAGGCTTTCTAAGGTCCCTTAAACCCCCTAAACCCTTTTCATCCATTCTAACACTCTTCAATCCATTTTGAAATTCTCTCAATCCTCTTGACCTCCATTGAT
>JBCEWC010000676.1:0-51338 GCA_038996855.1 Solanum aculeatissimum | reverse complement strand
TGGTAATGGAGGGTAATATAAAAAAATATTTAGGGTAATAAAGTAATTTTGTTGGTCAAAGTAGAACAACTTATAAGATGTAAAATAAAAAGTTGAGGGGAGACAACTTTTAACTTATTTTAAGCAATTTTTAACTTTTTTTAAGCTAATTTAAAATTTGCTAAATACTTTTTTAAGCTAAAAAAAGTTTAAAAGCTAGTTTTACCAGTTTTTAAGCTAAGCCAAACATGCTCTAATAAGTACTGGCTGGGTTGAATTATGATCCAGTTTTTAATTTAATATTTCAGTCCAATTATCAATTTCAGTTCAAGTAATTCTGAGTGTGTTAATGTCCATCAATTTATTAACTCATCCCATTTTAATATAATTTCAACTCAATCCGTCTATGTAATACCCCTAATAACGTGTGTCCACTTTATGAATTTTTAACTTACATACTTTATTCTAGTTGTTTTAAATTTGTTTAATTATATATGCCATTCATTAATTGAATTAATTCAAATTTGCATCACGTTCCATTTGAGGATGGTTGGATATGCTTATTTTTTTTAGGTGCATTTGATTTTAAACATTTTTTTAAATTTTTAGAAATATTTGGTAAAGACTCAGAATGCTTTTAAGTACGTTATTTTAGACTTACAAAAAATTAAAAAAAACTAAAATCTTTTGACTTTCAAGCCACTTAAAAAAAGTTTATTGAAACACTCCCGAAACCTGACCATGAGTAAGGACAACACTTATTAATGACCAACATTTATAACAATTTGAAAAACATATCCCTTATTAAATACTTTCTTCGTTCAAAAAATTATATTATTTATATATGATTAAAATTAAATTTGTACACCATTTGTGTATTAATTTTGCTAATATACTACATGAAAGTAGCATATAGGTTAGTTATTAGCATTGTAACCACTTTTTACTTCTCTAAATTGCAACCCTCCCCCCTCCTAAATCGAAAAAAATCATCGTTAATCTTATTTAGTGACTGATGAGAGGTTGTGAATCATAAAAAATTCTTGTCATAATTATAATTTTTATCAACGATGAATTTCATAATTAATGTTTAGTGTGGTAACTCTATGGAGTACAAGTAAGGGATGAATTATATTTGTTTCAAAATGAGATATTGTAATACTTCCTCCGTCCACACTGAATTTGCACTCTAATTTGCAACTTATAACATTTTTCCTATAGTTTTCAACCATTTAAGTTTTATACTCCCCCCATTCACTTTTACTTGTCATTGGAGGTTTGGAGACACACTTTGGAATCCAAAGGGTTCAAACTGAGCAGGACCAAAACAAAATACTTAGAGTGCAAATTCAGTGTTGTAAGGGATGAAACAGACATTGATGTGAGCCTTGACACTCAACCTATTCCCAAGAGAGAATACTTTAAATATCTTGGGTCCATCATCCAGAGTAGTGGCAATATCGATGATGATATCATACATCATATTGAGGCAACATGGACAAAATGGAGGCTTGCCTCTAGAGTATTGTGTGATAAAAAGATACCACCTAAACTCAAAGGTAAGTTTTACAGAATGGTGGTTAGATCGTCTTTACTGTATAGGGTGGAGTATTGGCAAATAAAAAACTCACATGTTCAGAAGATGCAAGTCGTAGAGATGAGGATGTTGAGATGAATGTGTGTACAGACCAAGAGTGATAAGATAAGGAATGAGACCATTCGGGAGAAAAGAGTGGAGGTCGCAAATTAGAGTAGCAAACTAATAGGTTAGTAGGGTTAGGTTGATGTCTAATATTGGGGTATAGTAGGGTAGTAGAATTAGTCGTGTTTTTATATCATGTGTTGTCATTATGTCATATATATGTTAATTTCTATCGTATTTACACACTGTCATGTGTTTTTCGTTATTAGTTGTTCTTCCTGTTTCCTTTCCTTTTTTTCATATCTAGTTTTTCTGTTTATGGGTTTTGAGACGAGGGTTCCCAAGAAACAACCTCTCTACCTTGCGAGGTAGTGGGAAGGTCTGCGTATATTCTACCCTTCCCAGACCCTACTTGTGGGATTTCACTGGGTATGTTGTTGTTTATTTCACTTATCGAAGTCAAACAGTATGAGCTTTGACCAACATATTAAGATGTATTTTTTCATTATATTCATATGAGAAAGATTGCAACTTATAATATTTTTTCTGTTGTTTTTAACCATCTAAATTTTGGATTTCAAATATTAAATTTAGCTATTTTAATTTAGCTTTGAAATTTAGTTAAATTTAACCTCAAAAAGTAAAACAGTGACCAATAAAAGTGAACAGAGGGAGTAACTGCTTTGAGTAGCTGGAGATTACAATGACAGAAATTAAACTCACCAATATTTTTGTAGGACTAATTCATTTCCAACCACAAAGCTCAATCTCTCTCTATTTTGAGTTTGAGGTCACAATACATTTATTAATTATTGTTTCAACCAACTTCTTTTCACTAATATTAAATGCTACACTAAATAAAGAGTATAAATTGGCAATGAAATACTAGTTTTTAAAATCTTTAGTTCTTTTCAAGGGTCCCAATTTGAAAATAGACAATTAAAGTTAAGTCATCAAAATTTATGAATATGTAGTCAAGTTTTATTGGTGACTAGCTAGTACAACTCAACTTCCAACCAAGAAGTTGTAGAGCCAAATAATACCTAAATTGACAATATAAAAAATGAAGAGTGGACTCAGTAGTTTGGACTTGAGACTTTCATGTTGGAGGTCTCAAGTTTGAAATTTCTTGTCAGCAAAAGAAAGAGGTTTACTTTTTGGGTCGAGCTTGTCGCACCGAACTTGCCAGTACAGGTTACCTCTCATGTGTGGTTTGCGAGTTATTGCATAAGAGTGAGAGTTTACCCTCTTCGCATCCAAAAGAATAGCGATTTCGAATTTCCCTTATCATTAAAAAAAATGAAGAGTGGGAAACTAAATACTCTCTCTCTGTTTATGTGTCACATTTTCTTTTTACTCTGTTTTAACAAAAAATATTATTTTATTATAATTAGAAATAATTTAATTTTAGAATTTTTCTTTTACCTTTAATGAAATATTTTAGAATCATATAAATATCTAAAAATTGTTTTAGATCACAAATTTCAAAAGTCTTCATTTTTTTTAAATATCATGTCAAATTAAATAACGTCATGTAAAATGGAACCATGATACAATTCTTAATTGGCTTCTATAAACTTACTAAGACGAAGGCAAATTAATTATTCGTACACTTATAGTCAACTCTAAAATAAAGATCAACTTTTGGATTTTGGTTTAACCAATAAGTATTTGTAAATTACAAGCTTGATACTGCTTCCGCTCCCTTTTATATGTCTTTTTTTTTAATAAATACATGGTCCTTAATATAAGTTATTTCACAAAATCAATGCATTAATAACATTGTTCTTCCTATTTTACACTTGATAGTTAATGAGTTTTGACTATTGAAATATAACATATTTAGCATCATTAATTGAAAACATGACTACAAAAAAGACATTAAATAAGGGTAAAATAATAAAATCACTTTTTTTCTCAATGCTAGTACAATCACAAAAGGTGACATATAAACAACCTATTAATTAAGAAGAAAATGTTTCCAACTAGAAATTGAAATTTATAGAATTCAAACTCGAGATTTTTGATAACAATGTCATATTTGTCATCTTGACAATTGTCCCTTTCCAATAAAGGGTAATAGGCTAAAAAGAAAGTCGGATAAAAGTGGAACTCATGTGTTTTCATATTTTTTTATTTCAAATCACTCATAAAAATTAAAAATATATTCAAATTCAACTTGAAAATAATTACTTAATTTTTTTTCTTTCAAATTTCATAATTTTTACGTCCGAAAATTCATCAAGTAATGAAGTCGACAATAGTACAATGTACCTTCTCCCAAGTCCATGATCGTCATACTAATTTGGTGATTCTTTATTTCTTTTAAGCTAATATTGTCGATTTGTACTAGGACAATTTGAACTTTGTCAACATTTATTAATTACATAACTAGTTGGCAGATTGACCGTTAAATTAATTAAATGGGTAAGCTAGGTGGTGGCACGTAATTGCTATTACTTTCGTCTCATATTATAAGGACACTTCCTATTTTATACAGTTATTAATAAATTATTAATACATTAGTAGACTTTATCATTTTACCCTTCATTTATATTAATGTAAATTAAATTAAATTAGAATTTTTTTAATACACTAATTAATGATGAGGGTAAAATGAAAAAAAATAACTAATTCTATCCTAATTTAGTAAGTGCTCATATAATATGAGACAAATATTAATAGAAAGATACTCTTATAATATGAGATGGAGATAGTAATTCTTATCATGAACAAACAATAGGGGTGAAATATTGAAGTTTTAGAATATATATAAAAAAAATTGAATAAAATTATTTCATTCATTTTAAGAGAAACCAAAAAAAAAAAAAAGGAAAAAGAGAGTAATGTTTAATTCTTGGATGAAATTTATTCATTTAAAACTATGTTGGAAATGTTTACACAACAAACTAATCGGTGGTTCAAACCACACCACACCATTACCCTGATTTGAAGGACCACTTCAGCTTAGAATAAAAGTTCTGACAAAATATAAAGGAGATTTGAATTCAATTTGTTAATGTTATTGTCCACTCTACTTACATACCCAACATACCTCGCTGGACATACCCAACATACCTCGTGTGTTTCACTGGACACTTATCCTAGGGTAGGATGTCACATCATACCTGTGCTAAATACTTTCCCACATCCAATATTTAATCGTACCAAAAAATTTAACCATAAAATTGAGAAGGAATGCAAAATTAGAGAAAGAATTCTTATCATTAGTTAATAATATTTGAATAATTAAAATTAAGTTCGTTCGTGACGTACAATTATTTCTGTGAAGTCTGTAGTTCCCATTAAATTCCCACATGAATTAACAACAGCTCAATATTTTAGTTCCATAGTACTAGTAACAGTAACCTAATGATAATTAGGCTGACTTAAGAACAAACAGCAGCTACCTATAGGACAGAGTAGCAGTTTCTAAGAGCAATTTCCTATAGGACAAACAGCAGATATTGAATAATAAGAACCTAGTTAAAGTAAAGAAATCAATGAACTACTATTAACCGAAAATTTACATCAACATTATACATGGGGCAAGGGAGGTGGAAAAGAATTTGAGGGAATGATGATGCTATCATGGTTGACAATATTTCAAGAATCCAAATGGCGTTTAGTAAAGAGAATTGTATGTGTAACAGGTTGCGATGATGGAAGCTACACAAATTAAAAGTGACGGGAGGAGTGTGACATTCAAGAGCTTACTCTGTCCCAAATACCCAGCAAGGGTTATGGTTACATCTGCAATCACCCGAGCAATTGTGCCAGCTTCCGTTGACAAGAGACCCCCATTGTAGGTACCACGAGAAAGTCTGGACGACATGACTCGTGAGAGGAGTGATAAATTGACACCTGATAATGTCAGCCAAATAAATAGAGATTTTTAGAATGCTAGTAGTGTAAAACATTATCCAAAAGATATCTGGCATCATCAATATTGAATTATTCGTAATTTATGCTAAAGAGTTCGGTTTATCCGAGTCAAGAATGGTTAAGAGAGCTGGGGTACATTCATCATCTCGAGAAGAGATAATGGAAGGAATTAGTAGTGAAAATCCAACTAATCTTTTTTTCTTCGAAGTATCTATGTGTCAATCCACTTAGATTGAAAATCCTATTTCTATTACAAGAAATGATGTTGTAGTGGTAAGGTTTGCGTACACTCTACCCTCCCCAGACCCCACTTAAAGAATTTCACTGGGTATGTTGTTTATCATAAGAAATGAGCTTCTAAACGATTTTAAAAGAGGTCTTTAGGTTGTAAAGAGACCTTGAGAATCAGTTCTCTAGGAGTGCGGTCTTTGAAGGAGGAAGTAAATATAAAGCCATACGTCACCCCACTAACGGATCCACTTATCCAAGTTTCTGAAATCACTAAACCTAGTTTCTGAAATCAATGACTCTGACTTTGTGATATTTGGATAAATTTGATCATCAAAAGAGTTTAAAAAACATCATCTTTGAATTAGTAGTTCATAGACAGAAATGGAAAAGAAACCTACAAAGAGAATTATAGAGAGAACCTAGAATGTTATTCGGTTCACTATCCACTCAGAGCTAGTAACTTTATTTTGCTTTGTCATATTGATAGGTTCAGTCGAAAACAAATACGTTTCTTAATGAGGAAAAAAGAATGGGAAAGAGAGATCTTACCTTCTAACACTTCAGCAGCTACAAACATTACAAGCCCGGAGCAGACATATTGTGGCACCGTGTATGGGCTTACAATATGAAAGCTCCCAAGTATACCAAGAAAAACCATAATTTCAGATGCCAACAAAATTTGCCTGCAAACCAAAGAAACTATCAGAATTACAAAAAATATTCAACATATAGTAGTTAATTTTCACAGGCATGATCTTAAAAATGTTTGTGTGTATTAGATAGATATTGTTTTTCAAGACATAATTGCAATTTTAATAGAACGAAATTATAACACAAATTAACATGGATTAGAGGCGGAGACACAGCAAATAATATCTGCGGAATGATCCACAAGCAAGGAATTCAATGCACTTGGAAAGATGGAAGGCCGAAAAAAGACTGGCTGTAGGAAAGTTATTCCATTCTCATTATAATACATCAATATGAGCACCAAAAATTTATATCCAGGAAAATTTTAGAAAATTTAACCTCTTGTCCAGAAAGTAAACAGCCAAAGCATATTCTGGTGCAAAAGAAATTACCTGTCCTCAAACATATTACTTATGTAGCTTCCAACTATAACATTTATTGGAAGAACCGTGAGGCCAAGACATGCAAGAAAAATTGCCACAGTGCCCGTTGACCAGCCAAAGTAATATGTCGTAATGACACTGGATTCTGAAAGTAAAATCTCCATAACATATTTCAGCATGAAGTAGATTAATAATTGAACCTGGAAAGATGAAAGTGTCTAGTCACCATTCGTTGTAAGTTAAAACCTTAAAGCATAATTAAATTATAATATGCTTCTTTTTTTTCCATATGCATACAAAGAGGGATGCATCCTTTCCCTTTTTTCTCCTTTCCTTTCTTGATTTCTCTCCTGGCTATGATGAGACGGCACTGCTCAATTAGACATACAGTTACTTGCCAGTTGTGTTTTCATTTGTAGTAAGACGAGATTATGTCAAAACCATGCACAGCTTTCAATATGCAAATCACCATTATTACCCTCCATTTGTATTATAGGTATATCATGATACATGATAAACTACATTTCATGTCCTGTTTACCTGTCCTTATTCTGTATTTGGCATCATTATCACAATCTTCATAAAAATGAAGAATTCCAAAGTTCAACAAACATAAAGGAGCAAGTTGTTGATAACTCCCAAGAGAAAAACAGCCATTAAGCAGGAATGCAAGCAATATCACTATTTTTTTGCTCAATAGACTCTATCCAGGGTTGGAAAATTTACCTTCACCGAAGGTGTAAGTAATCTGTATGCTTCAGCTATAGAGTTGGCTGGCTGACGAGATTCTTCAGCAGCCTCTTCACTCTCATCATAGTCTTGGTCATTCTCATCATCTTGTTGATTGTCCTCCGCTTTCAAGAGCAATGGTTGGGTAACACCCTTTTCAAGGGCATCATCTTTTACTGGTACAAAAAAAAAAGTTAACATCAGACTGTAATTAAATAACCACCCCTGCTCTTCCATTTCATCTGACAAACTTTTTTTCCTGGCTGGTCTAAATTATGTTGATGCACTTGCACAAAGGATAAACTATACATCATCTATAAGTTATAAAACCAACTTCATTCATATGCTCCAAAAATTAGTTTAACATTTTTTATGATGGTAGAGATATGATACGTAAATTGAACTTCTTAATTTCCAACAACAACAACAACATACACCGTGCAATCCCACAAGTGGGGCCTGGGAAGGTAGGATGCACGTAGGCCTTACCCCTACCTTTATGGGCAGAGAAGATGTTTCTTATAGAAACTAGGCTCAAAAGAAGAGAAGAATTCAAAGCATGATTATTAGAAAATAAGATAGCGAAAAACAAAATACAAAGCAAATAGAGCAATAGATAGTAATAAACACTAAATAACAAAGAAAAATATGTGATTCATAAATATGATTACGAATAAAGAGGGAAGGCTAGCCCCGCGTCTCTCCCACATAAAATGCGACAACTCTTGTCTATCTATTAACCTTCTAATCTAATCCTCAATCTCCGTACCTTCTTATTTAGGGTCATGTCCTCAGAAAATTGAAGTTGTGCCGTATCGTATCTAATCACCTCCCCTCAGTTCTTCTAAGGGATACCTCTGCCCATCTTACTTATATTATAGCCAAACTTTCACACCCTTACCTCCTTATTGGCAGGAGCTGTGCAACCACTAGCTAATGACACAATAAAATGACAATGAATTTAGCACCTCAAAAAGTGGTTACCAAACCAAGAGCAATATCTCTCGTGTACATCTCACCATAACTTACAAGGTAGCTAGTCCAATAATGGAAATAGTTATAAACATCTGGCACAAGGTTTGGAGTTTAGCTGACATCATTCCCGTTAAAACATTGAGGAATGGAAGGAAGAGAATAGTGGACATGGTGGTAATTTACATTATGAAATTTTAGAACACAATACTAGTCTACAAGAGACAACATCATACCAATACCATGCAATTAAAAATTCAACATACCATTATTAGCAGGTTCTTGAGGACCAGTGTTCACTTCGGTTTCGATAGCAGGTTCTCTGAATGAGATCCACAACCATATCAAATAGATTAACCATGCAAAAGCCATGAGCCAACCAGGCAAAGTATCTTGATTGAATGTCAAATTGTAAATCTTAAAATTAATTTGGAGTAACCCAGCAAGTGCAGGGCCACATGCCATCCCAAGAGCACTAGCGCTGACAAATCCAGCTGAAGCCTGCATCCGGATTTTAAGGGGCACACAGTCACTGATGTAACGTCGGTTCACTGCTCTGGCGGAACCCAAGCTGCAAATTCAAGAATAAAATGGAGATGGGATGAAATAAGGATGTAGTATGAAGATGAGTGAGCAAATGGTTTAATGAATTCACTAATATCATATCATTTGAATCTTCACTCGTATGACCCTGTAGTATTTCAGACTGAAGGTGGTCAGTTTACCTGGTCCCCCAAAAAATGTTTTACTTCCACCAATACGGGACCAAAAAATGTTTTACTTCCACCAATACACAGGAATCAACTGACTTTATCCTAGCTTTGCTGCAACTAAAGTATATTATGTTAAGTTGTTAAAAATTTATTAAACACAAAAACTTCTTTGAAGTCCTCAGGTCACTCTCCAAAATCAATTCTGCACAATTCTCATCGTTGACATCACTGAAGATTAGTTGTCTAAAAGAAGTTAAATTCTTCTCTCCACACCCTACCATCACCCCTAAAATATAGAAAAGAAATATCTAAAATATTATCACAGATTACCATGTGCACTCAAGACATCCATAAGTGCACAAATTTGGGAAGAGAGAGAGAGAGAAACCTACCCACAAAATATTCGACCCATAAGGAGAACTGGTATTGATCTGAGATCATAAGCCAGTGCATACATGACATTCCCCACAAAGAGAACTATACTGCTAAATACCAGAGGTCTGAAATAAGACCTGTTTGACCAAGCACTAAAATACACCGAGGAAAAGATCTGTGCAATAGCCATGGCACCGATCACAATCCCACAAACTGTTGCAGCTGCACCAAGGCTCATAGAATAATCATCTGCTGTTGGAACAATAATATATGTATTGACCATATAAAGGAAGGTATTTGCCAAGTTTAAGAGAAGTGACATAAAATGGTATCTCTGATCATCAACTTGTTCCTCAACAGGAGTTGGAAACTCTTCTTGCATGATAAGTGCATGTTGGGCCAAAAAGTTAAGGAAGTTTGTTGAATGACTTAATCTATCAACAGCTGCTTGCATTGAATCAACAACAGAATCCTGCAAATCAAAATAACATATAAGAATACAGTAGGGAAAGCCTCTAAATCATTTGTTCGAGAAACTTAGATGCACAGACGATTTATGAAATCAGCATAATACGAAAAGATTAAAGAATATATAGAAAAACCTGGAGGGGGAGAGAAGGCTGGTCATAAATTGACAAGTAGCTTCCTTGACGGTCCTGAAGATCAGCAAGATTACGAGATATTGCTCCAACAACTGCCCCTAACCCCTGCAATCACCATTCATGGTCAGTAATGCTCACCTTGAACTATTGTCATTTGTCAATGAGATTTTGCTCTTGGACAAATCTCTCAAATTTCTGAAGGAAAATCACATTATCTCATCACGAATACTAAAGATTCAATACTGCATTGTGTCTATCTCTTCTTTTTCGTTTTTCTCATTAAAAATGCCAACTAGAAATAGTAAACCTAGAAATTGCAGTAGTAGTTGATGCTATAGAACTGCAGCAGTCATGTTATTACTAGTAGAAGAAGATGATTAAAATAAAGTAGCTAGTTGAGTTTATCATAATACCACATGCTTGAAAACTTGCTGAAGTTGGGAATAAGGATGATTAGCCCGGGTTTTGACATAATAATCAGTGAATCGATACCCAAAACGTTTGTCAAATTTCTTGAGGATCTTCCGCAATCCAATGGCGTTTATTTCAACAAAAAAGAGAAGCTTCAAAAGATCACGTCCCACATCTCTATAAGCTTCTCGCAATTCAGTTATTTTCGATATATCAGGCTGTTCTTGAAGAGAATCTTGCTGTTTATTAAGTTCAGATATCCTGCTTGCCAGCACTCCTTGTTGTTCCAACATAAACAGGACAATTCTTTCAATCTGCAAGTGTTGAGAAAATTACAGACTCTTTCATGTTTTCCTTCTTAAGTTGAAGTAGGAATAGGCACTTCAAGAAAGAGCAAACTTTTGTTTAAAGAATAACAAATACATTGGCGAGCCTCATAACTTACTTTTATAATACTAAAATGTTAGAAAAATCTGTCAGTGAAGATCAACAAACCAACCCTAGCCTCATTTGACTGATATGCACATAAGAGATCCTAGTGCACAACCCTCATATTCTTACCTGATTGTCTAGCATCCGTGAGAAATCCTTAAGAACATGTCGGCGATCGAGTGCTCCAGCGTTGATTTGGTTACTGTACTGCTTAACCTTCTTCTTCATTAATTTGTAGTTGATGTAATATCTAAAAAGTTAAAAATAAAGCTCTTCAAGTACTCAAAAACCAGTCAATTCTGACAAAACAATCAAATATGTCTCTGGATTCAATGCAAAGCTTTTTTAAGTTTCCTTGTTTCCTTTCCTTCAACAGGTAGAATCTAATATATTTGTTTGCTTAGCTATTTCCCTTCACATGTCTCCACATAAGTCTGCCTTGTCTCTTTATTATCACAAAGTAATGTGTTTCTTTAACACTCCCACAAGTTTACTATTTTTTTGCCTGCAATTTAACTGCCACTCATTTAATTTGCCGTAAATAACACTGCCCAGATCCTCTTGACAGAACTTGTGTTCTACTGTTACACAGCAGATATTACAATTTCACATGTCAGTCAGTTAAATTGTGTTAGCACTGGTTCACATACTCTCATATGTAACAAGGCTGAAATGCATTTAACATCCTCCCAGGAATTATCTTGTGTATTCAAATGTAAACAAGCGAAAGAAAATGCATGCTCTGGTTGCCAGCAAGTTTAAATGAAAGGAATCTACAACAACTAGGTCTATATAAGGGATATTCTGCATACCCTTGCCATTCTTGGATCTGTCTGTCCTTCAACTTCTTTCCAAAAGCAACCATTCTTAACTGTGTAACCAAAAGAAAAGGAGCATGACAACAACATGAAATTTTCGTTAAAAAAAAAGGACAAAAGCAGAAAATCAGACAATGAGACTGTTTTTCAAATACTATAAAGCTCGAACTGTTCGGTTGATGAAAATTGAGAAGGTAATTTTACACTGATCCCATTTCAATATAGCACAATACTTACTGAAACAGCTGATGTTCGCGAGTGTTGTCAAATTCTTGCTGATGACCACGAGTGTTTTCAAATTCTTGCTGATGACCACGAGTGTTGTCAAATTCTGGCTACTATTTTGGAGAATGAAATCTTCTGTAATGGACAATTGCTGTGCATCATTAAACCATAATTTGATAGCATATATCAATTTATTATGGGTCCACATATTATAACATGCTTACACAAAAACTTAAGAAACAAAGACAAATTCAGAGGAAAAGAAATTATTAGTTCAAGTTTGAGGCCAAGCATTGTCCACAGTGTCCAAAGATATTTTGCACATCTTCACGTATAGTTTTAATTAAAAATAATCAAATAAACATTTTCCTCGGAACATCCCCCAATTTCATACTAAAGGAAAACATGACAGGTCATCTTCATAATTGAAGAGAAATGTTTAACTATGAAAATTTATACTAAACTAAAAAAATGACAATTATATCAGCTGACCAGTCAAGAGTTTGAACACTTTTCAGCAACTTTTGAGTTTGAAGAGATCACTGAACGAATAACTGTGTCATATTACTGCAGTAATTTTCTTTTCTTTTTGAACCTGTAGCGGCTACCTTTTAAGTGTACATAGGGTAAACCCGCTCCTGTGGTATAGCGCACAAACATGGCAAAGCTTACCCACTCGTATATAATAATAACCAATGTTATTTTCCATGCTAATCCTATTTTTTCTCTATTTTGGCCTTCATGTAATCAAAACTGTGCACAAGGACTATACCAGGTTTACTGCCTCTAGAACTAGGGACCTTACAAGTTACAACCACATCATATTTTTGGGCCTAACTATTAATACCAAATCTTAATATCATATAATGACCATTTACGTGCATAAAACTCACATACTTACACAGTTAGACATCTTAATTGCAGGTCAGCAAAACAACTGTTACCACAACCATCAGAAAAAAACATTTACACACGCATAAAAATTGAGATGAAACAAGACCACACACATTGATCAAGCTGAATACTCACATTTAAAAAAAAACAGAACCTCACTCGCAGCAAAATATTAAGCCCCTCTAGTGAAAAATCGAAAAACAAATCCAAAATTCCCGTCAAAAACACAGAATTAAAAAGGAATACTGGTAGTACACAACGTCGGAGTTGGCAGATATTTCAAAACTCAACTCCAGACGTTGTAACAAAATTCAAAAAAAAAAAAAACACAAATCAATCGAGTTGGCAAATACTTCAACTGTTACGCCGTTCTTCGAACTAAAAATTCAGCAATAGACACAGCTTAACAGAGCAATTTGCAGTAGAGCTAACAGTTCGAAATCAACACACTCTAACGCATGCATACATAATCTCTATTTAAACTACTCAAACTTGTTTTTGCGTTCTGCGCATTACCTGACGATGACGAATCTGCAATCCGATAAAAAGGAAGAAGAAGCAGCTGTTAGATAAGCATCAACAAACACGAGCAGGGAGAGAAAGCTATAATTTCTGCACGAGATTTGGCAAAAGTTGCAGAGAGCTATTAGGAATCTTCACGAGATTTCATATACACAAAATTCGGATACGAATATTCGATTTTCTCTCTGTGTTTGTGCGCTGGAGCATAAAATAAGGAGATTGGGATGTTGATTGATTGAAGATTGAAGGAGGAGGTGCTGAAAGATGCGAGCCGGGTGTATATGGCTCGTAAAATGACTCAGCATATGAGATCTGCTCCTCTTCTTTATTTTTCCTTTTTTAATTTTTATTTATTTATTAAAGTTTTATATTTTTTCGAAGAAAAATTACGCAACGTATTTATGACTGTTTAAATAACAATAGTGAAAAGTATTGTTTAAACTTTGTATTTGAATTTTATGTGTATTGTCTCTCAAATTAAGTTAAAATAATACGGGTGGAGTATCACTATTAATTCCTCCGTTGACATTCTTTGACTTGGCACAATGACTTTTAAAACTTATAACAAAAATAATTTTTAGATATTTATTTAAGATGACATTTTTTTCTAGGCGAACTAAAACAAAAAGTCACATAAAATGAAACAGAGGAAATATTATTTTCTCTCCCTCTGCCACCTTTGCACCATTGAAACATTATTAGTCTTATTTATTTTTATTAATAAGATTCAAAACATATTAATTTAAATACATATTTCGATATTAAGATATATATTAAATATTTAAATATTTGAGTTTAAATATATATCTAAAATTAAACCTGAAAGGACATTTGAATCTTAATATGAAATGATTAATATTACTTGTTTTCAGTATTTAAATAAACATATATAATTAAATACTACATTAATAAGATATTATAGAGATCTCATTTTAGTAAAATAATTTCTTATTCTGAATAAAAATTGAAACTATCGAAAATGTTAATAAAAGTTGTGTGTCAATATCAGAAATAATTGTAATAAGGTCGCATGGATTTTTCTAAGAAATCAAAATAAGTTACATCATTAATATAATATGGTTTATATAGATAATATTTTGTTTATGGAAACATTTTTATCTTATAATAGACACTATTCAAGGAGCCTGTACTAATACGAACTCAATATATGTTATTTTTTTGTTTTGATTTATGTAATACTGATAGATTTTTTATACATATATTTTAAATATTCACACATTTTATATTATTTTTAAATAATATATGTTAATTATTTTGTTCCAATTTATGTTGCATATATAAAATTTTGAGAGTTCCAAATTTTTATTTACTTTTTAAATACTTTAAATTTTTAGTAGTTGAAGTAGTCGGAAAAATGATTTAAATATTGCAAAATAAAGTAATTGTAGTAGGCCCGTCAATCAGTAACTGCCTTTAAGAAAAAATAATTTATTAGGGGTAATATTGTAAATTTATAGTTGAAGCAGTTGAAGAAGCAACAAAATTAAGCAACTGAATCAGACACGTTAATTGACAAATGCCCTTTGAAAAAAATAATTTATTGAGATAATATTGTAAATTTATAGTTAAAGTATGTGAAGAAATAATATAGTAAAATCAAGCAGTTAAAACAAACATATCAACCGATAGTTATCTGCTGCTGCTTGCTTAAGCAGATAGCTGAAATAAGTATGTTGACGGTCTCAGGTGCTTAGCACTAAATGACTCTTATATCATAAAAAGAATATATTAGTGTTGTTATCGATGAAATAATGCTCTTATTTTATGGTATTGTGCTAAACATTACAGTATGAAAATGCTAATCAACTCAAATATTGTATTGATTAATTTGTGAAAGTAAAAGGTTTATGTTAAATTAATTAATGAGAATAAAAAGATATTCTAACTGTAAACATGTGATTATATTAATTAAATAAGGAAAACAGGTGACTCTTTATGACTTGTTATACTCATTTGAATTAACATATTATATATATAGACGTATTATTTAAATGAATTTGTATGATTTATTCATATTAATTGAGTGTTATAAAAAAACAAAACAAACACACTTTATGAGCTGAATATGATTATAAGAATAATTAAAATTAAGATATTCATTAAATACAAATAAATGAGGCTATAATCTTCTCTTTATGAGTTTGAAAAAAAAAAGTTCATATTGAAAATATTCAAATGATCACATTTCTTATTTTTATTTTCATAATTCTCGACGGTTAACTAATTTTTTTCTTCAAAAACTCTCAAAAAATTTACTCTTAATAAAATGAGTCTCGTTCATAAAAATATTTAAAAATTATTTTATATTATAAAATAGAACGAAGGAAATATTTGGAGAAGATAAAATTTGACTCGTTATTTAATAATTTGTCCCCACTTCTTTAAGTTTTAATATTATGTTTCCTTAAATTAAAATGAAATTATTTTGTTGTGGTGGTTGAGAAGAACAAATCAACAATTTTTATTTATTTATTTATTTATTTTGTTATTTGGACTTCACAAATGCATGTGCTATATGTCCTGTAATCACTGTAGTTGTTTTCTTTCCCATTCTGCATTATTTTGTACCATGTGAAGAAAAGTACTTGGAGGGGGCACACAAATCTAGTAATTTCTAAGGCACTATAATTTGATGTTTTTAAAAAAAAAAAAGATTTTCAAATTTTTTATTTAAAATGATTTTTAAATATTTGTGTAGTTGTAAAAGTGCTTTAGTAAGAGATAAAAGAATTTTGTAATTAAATTATAGAAAGATGGTATTGTAACAGTTCAGTCCGCTAGTGATATTGTTTGCTTAGGGCTTAGGTCTGCACAACTTTAAAATGCGTCATTAGTAGGTAAGGCCTCTGCCTCATCAGGATTTGCCTAAACTCAGTTGAACTTTGATCCATATCAGACAAGACTGATATAAGAGTGACACTGATACCATCTGTAATAGCCTAACCCGTTAGTGATATTGTTCGTTTTGGGCTTAGATCCGCACGATTTTAAAACGCGTCACTAGTAGGTAAGACATGTTTACTTATATACATAACACTTCTTTTATATTTAATCGATGTGAGACTTCTCATCTTAAGATGAATTGTTACGGATATCTTTTATGAGACATTAAAAAAAGTAGTGTTACATAAAGTTGGATAGAAAAGGTATTAAAGTGATAAGACGACAAAATTACATTAGATACAGCCTTTTTGCCATTTTTTAATGCAAATAATTGCAAACGAAAAATATTAAAATAATAATAATTTTTATTATTTCTAATTCAATGTTGGATATTTTATTAAATTTGCATATTACAAAGCCTATTTCATTTTTTTTAAAAGGTAAATTGATAAAAACACACCTTATTTGCTAAGAATAAGTATTTTTCTGAAGGAGTGTGTAAAAATTAATAATTCACCTAATATGTAGATTGAAGTTGATACCAACAAATTATAATTATCGACATACGTATACCATACTATACAAATCAGAATCAAACTTAAAAATATCAAATTGCATTATAAGGAAGAAAAATTGTAGAAGCTGAAAAAAATTTATATATTTACTAGGAGCTTTTTTGTGTGTGTGTTTCATTCTACTCGACCACCCTCAGGGTTCAGGGTGTGACATCAGCCCTCAAACGCATAGGTCAAGCATGCACCTCAAAAGTAATGACCCCACAAAAACTCAATCTCAGTCACCACGAACCCACGTACCCACCCCCGCCACCATTGGGCATGGGCCCACCTCGAATCATGAGGGATGGGAAGGGGGTATCCCTCGACCAATCTCAGGATTCAGGGTGTGACGTCAACCCCTAAACACACAAGTGAAGCAGGCAAAAGGTAGCGACTCGTGAAGTTGTTTTCGTATCATATACACAATTTGTAACAAGATTTTGATAAATGAAAATAGAAATGATTTTATATATCACTTTGGAAGCCTTATGGTTGTGTTTATCAAATGACTCTCACTTATAGTGGCAATGGAATAAAAGGACATACTCACAATCATAGAAGCAAGAAATTAAAATAGCCTTATGATTCAAATTTTAATTTCTTAACTTGAAACTAACTTTAATTATAATCCTAGATTAGAAGTCAATTAAATTATTGTTATCATACATTTCCTCCCCCTCAAGTCAATCATTATATTATTAACAAGATCTTAAGTAAATAAATTTTATTATTAGTTCATTTGGTAAGGTTGGGACCATGTATGTTTGGCTCTATTCATTTACTAGTCAAATATAGTGTCTTTTATTGAAACTCCATCAAGTAGGGTCAATACATGTTCTAGATCTAGGCCAAATAATCTACCCAATATTCTAACATTAATTATGCATGTTTGGTGCCTCCTTGTAGTCTTGTACTTTCTCTCTTTTACAAATTCTGACCTTTCATTTTGTTTTTCTTGACGAAATTATTTTTTTGACTAGAGGACGGGCTAATGAGCACGAGTTTGATAGTTATAAGACGATCAAATTTCTACGTTGAAAGCCTTTGAGATTGCACATGACATTATTTTAGGCAAATCGCACATTGAAATGAATTAAGGGAAAAGTAAATTTTTATTTATAACGTGTAACTCAAATTTATAAGACACGTGGATTTTGTGAGGCTCGATATGATGTAACCCGACTTGAATCATAAAAGATTTTTCACGACATTGATTCTCTTTAAGATCGTTTCTTAATTATATAAGCAAGATTCTTTTGTTTCTTTCTTCATAAATGCCTCAATATATCACTTGATTTAATCAAAATAATTTACATTATAAACTACTTTCATTTTAAACCTTTGAGCTAATTACAAAAACCTTCCTAAAGTTGTTAATTACATTACTTCTTTAATCGTAACTCTCTATCCAACTTGATGACAATGATCATACTATAGGGGCACCATTTATTTGACAAGTCAATTATAGAACGTAACCACCATACGTGGGGGACTCCTTTGAAATTCAAATTATTAAAAAAAAAAAAAACTTCTTAGAAGAAAATATCTGGTATACGCAATTTGCAACGCGAATCTTATTTTGTCAGACCAAGGGATGACTAAATGGTCATATATTTCACATCACACCAACTAATTTAGCTCGTTTCAACCAATCACTAATCAAATTGAACACTAATTCCTTCGTCTGATTGTTGATCGTGATAGTTGGTGATGACACGATAACTAATAGTTATGGTGAACAATTGTGATTGATAATTATGGTAGTAAAATTATAACGGTGATTAGCAATTTATACTTATGGTTGATGATGGTTAGAGCGATAAAAGTAAATGATAGTTTATGATGGTGACAACTGACTATAGTGATTGACTACGATGGTGATGGTGGATAGTGAATAGTTGTGACCTGTGAACTACCATCTTTTTGGAAGTCGTTGAATGAACATCTTAACAATACCAAAACATAATGCATCCAGCGTTAACAAGGTCCGGGGAAGAAACCCCAAGGGGTGTGATATAGACAACGTAACCTAATGCAAACAATCAGACTATAAGAAAAGAAGGGCAACCGGAAGATTGAAATAGTTTTCATTGCTGAAACATTCTACTAATACAACATGAAATGCAAAAGCCCCTCAGAGCTTTTCGTTGCTACTCCCACTAATTTCCCTTTGCCTTAAACTCTATGAAAGGCAAACAAACCTTAGTGGGAGCAGCAAAAAGAAGCATAAGATAACGGGGCATCCTAAATTTGGTTTTACGGATACAGTAGAAACTATGTTACATGAGTACGTCATTTATCTTGACGTACTCGTGTCTAATGGGTGTTCAAAAATTGCACGTACTCGCGCCAGATACTCACACACACCAAATGTATTACGCATACCATACCCGTAACCAAGTGGAATTAAAACAGCAACTTATGCTGATGCTCCGTTCAACCATTTAGAGGTTTTTGCCTTTTGAGGAGCAATCAGTTCCAGAGCATGTTGCATACACTTGCGATACGAGAAGTCTTCAACTGTTCCATCTGGACGCACCAACATAAAACACCGGGAATCTTCATACTCTTTGTGGTAACCAATCTGTGATAGAAGGGAAAAACCATTAGTAGATATAGCAGAAAATGAAAAACGTATTGATTGAACACGGCGAGATCTAAACCAATCTTTCTAGACATCAGCATTCGTTAGTTAGTATTGTATTTCTCAATAATCAACAACACTATCATCTAGATCACCTTTATTTCCTGTGCGCCTTTTCCAATCTTCTCACTCCTTCGAGGATGAAATTGTAATGCCATCATTACGATGGACTTGTCTGCTTCATTCAACTCGCCATCAATAGCATATCTGCACCATTTTTAACAACTATGAGTTGGTGAGAAAGAATGGTACTTCAATTGTCAACAATAATTGTCGTGTGTTCGTGTCGGTTTCTATATCTTGAAACTTAATTTCGAAGAAACACAAGAAAAAGTAAGCAAACTTCAAAAATAACAATTTAATAGAAATAAACGGTATCAATGAAATAGAAAATCGAGTCTTTTTTTTTTGAGAAAAGGGAATGAATTAGGAATTGCACTAGAGAAGCATCGACATACTTGGACAACATTTGCTTCAATGACTGAGAGAGCTTTTTTATGTCGTTGAACGAAAGGAAACTCCTTAGTTTTGCAATTGACCACTGGCTTTTACAACTCTTTTTATTGAGATCATCAAGCCTATAAAGACGTCGCGCAAGAGAGCTTCCATCCATTTTACTGTCTTCATCAAGAGTGACCTTCACCTTTGGCTTATCCGACGTGACATGGTTAGCCAGCAGAGTATACACATCCATCTGTTCAGAAGACTCATATCCCTGGCGAAGAAGGTCCAGATATGTTGGCCAAAGTTCAGATATGACATATATATGCTAATGGCGTTTGATAATAATTACTTTTATGATTGTATTTATGTACATTTACTTTATGCATGTCACCTTAATGTATGTTTAATGGATTCATTAGTTAATTTAGATGAGGACCAATTTTTCATCAAATAATTATGTATGTTTTTTTTTTATTTGCACCGGGTGTCCGAGTCTCTTAGAGCCCCGACTAATCCCAGGAGTGCACAGGCCCACGGCAAGGAGTTTCCCGCAAGTGCACCACGGTTAATTCAGGTTTTACCAATAAAATATTTAAAAAATACCTTTATATAATGAAATACAGTTTATATGGATTAACTTTTACTATTGTATATCCATTATATACATTTTTCTATATATATGTCATCTTAAAGTGTCCTTTGAGTGTGTTTAATGTATTGAAATTTATTTATTGTATTTAGAAGGAATTTGAATGATTGGGAATCAAGACACTGACTGAATTTTCAGAAGGTTGGAAGTTTTTACGGGAACAAGGGATGAACATGATAGATTATGGTGCAAATTCATTAAGGGTGACAAAAGAGTTCCAAAAGTAAGAAAGTGATACAAGTTTTAATTATTGAGTAGAGGTGACAATTTTAAGATTAGTG
Organism: Solanum aculeatissimum; assembly: GCA_038996855.1. Taxonomy (NCBI): domain Eukaryota; kingdom Viridiplantae; phylum Streptophyta; class Magnoliopsida; order Solanales; family Solanaceae; genus Solanum; species Solanum aculeatissimum. Next base: position 30,356 of record JBCEWC010000676.1, on the reverse strand, counting down.
CTAATGACACTAATTTTAAAACCCTAATGTTGCAGTTTTGACACAGGATTTTTTTTATTTTTTTTAAATTTGAACTGGGTGTCCGAGTCTCTTAGAGCCCCGACTAATCCCGGGGGTGACCAGGCCCTCAGCAAGGAGTTTCCCGCAAGTGCACCACGGTTAATTCAAGTTTTACCCAGTCTGATGGCTCTCAGAAATTGTTTGCACCCAGTGGGTTTCAAACTTGAGACCTTGAAAGGGAGCAAACCCCAAGGCTCAAGTCAATTGCCACCAGGCAAATCCCTGTGAACCCTCGGGAAAATCTCAAGAATAGGAAGTTCTCCATGTGTTCTAGATGCTATTTATGTAGGGAAGAGGTTAACACAATCAACCATCTGTTTCTCCAATGCAGAATAACATCCCAACTGTGGAAGATTTTCATTAGTCTCACGGGTTTTGCTTGGGCTATGCCTAACAAAATCACACATCTTTTGTACAGTTGGGGAGAAGTAGGGGTGAGAGCTGCAGATAGTGATAGATGGAGGTTTTGTCCCAACTTGTATTTAGTGGACTGTTTGGCTAGAAAGAAATGCTAGATGTTATGAGAGAAAGAGTTGTGATCTTCAAAAGATCAAAATTAAATTGTATCAGGCTTTTTTGCTTCTGGTGCAAACAGATGTATTTAGAGGACACTGAATCCATTATAGCTATCCTAGGTCCCTTTTAGGACTCGGATTCCGTTTTCTTAATTTTTGGACAAGCTGTAATTATGGTTTTCAGTGCAACCTATATACTGGTTCAATGAATATACACAAATGTTACCTTCTCAAAACAAAAAAGTCAGATCTCATAGTAATGTATTCAGTAGTATATTTGTATGAGAACTGAATTTTCATACAAATATTTATGAAATTAGATTTCATACATTTACTATATATGTCATCTTAATGTATCCTTTCTGTGTGTTTTAATGTACTGAAATTTACTTCTAGTATTTAGTACTAAATTTGTATGAGCATTTAAGTTTCCCATGTGAAAACATAATTTCTTTTTGTATGTTTAATGTATCAGATCTCACTTTAATGTATTCAGTAGTATATCTGTATGAGAACTGAATTTTCATACAAATATTTATGTATCTCATCAACAAAAATGTAAAATTACCATCTTCAAATATATGCATATAATAATGCATGTATTGAATTCAAAAAGATTTTATCTTATGTGTAAGGAGCAAAAAAAACGAAAATGCACATCCCATATAGTTATGTATAAAAATAGAAATTTAATTCACAAATAAATTGTGTTCACGCTATTTAGGTGATTTTACTAATTGAAATAAGGTAGTTTTAGTAAAACAACATAATATCACTCGTATTAGTAGTAAATAATACTACAATATCGAGTGTCCAGGAATCTTTTCCATTGATTTATACCTTTCCAGAGAAGATAACGTCAAATGAAGAACCAGTCCCTATGGAAGGAGTCTTTCCCCATGCCAATGATTCCAGACTCCCTTGAAGATTGTCGCTTAATCCCATCTTGGCAGCCCTAACAAATGCGTCTCCTGGATTCTGCATTGAGTTCAACAGGCATCGAAGTTTCAAAACTCGGAGATACATCTCCTTGGCATATTAATTATCATCACTTGTAATGTTAGAAGTAAAATAATCGAAAAAGGGAAAAGGTGTAAGAAAAGCAGTGACACTTTAAATTATATCCAAATTCTTTTCTTTCAGCTAACAAGAGTAAAATGTAGATCACGTTACCGAAAAGCATGCTTGCATAAATGGTGAAACAACACCAGAGGCCTTTCTTTGCAGTGTCAGCCCTTTGGCACTCAACGATACAAATTCTCCTGTAGCTGTGAGACTATCTGCTGCAAGTACCAAGTGTTCGGGAAGGATTTTCTTGCCAGTTTCAGAGACAGCTGAATGTAGTTTCTGCACTTCAACTCAACATTGTCAGAATTGTACTTTTCTTTTATGAAGAAGAATTGTACCGTTTTATTCTAGTAAGTATAGAATAAAAGGAATTGGAAGTGGAATAATTTTAACATCAGAGTAACAACAATGTGGTCGCATTATACAACATACCAAGTTTAATTCCACAAGTGGGGGTTTGTGTAGAGTGTATGCAGACCTTGCCCCTACCTTAGTAAGCGACGAGGTTGTTTTTGATAAACCCTCGGCTCAAGGAAAAGCATATCAAAGCAGATTGAAGTATGACGAAGCATTTGGAAAAGAAAAAACAGTAACTACAACAAAATATAGCAATAATCGAAGAACAAAAGACAAGATAGTAACAAAAATCAAAGGACAAGAAACTTTAGGAGAATACTATGACTACTAATCTGGAAGGACAATGTGGTAGCATTATTTATTTTTATTTTTTTGAGAAAGTAACAATTCATATTTCTATTTCCAAAAAGAACAAAACCTGCCATGCCACCACAAAGAGCTTCAAGCGTATAACAAAAATTACAGGGATCCTAAGACATTCACAACTGATTCTAGATCTTTCATATAATCCTGTTTACACAAAAATGAAACAACACAAGACAGTTCATCTTCATCTTCTGAATAATGTTATTCTTATTTTGAAAACATCTGAGGCTCCTTTCTTTCCATGTAGACCATCAGATACAAGCAGATATGATTTTCCATCTTTCCTTATGACCCGAGATGTTGGCATAGCTACTCCATAACTTCAGGGTTTGGGTTACTCTCCTTGGCATCACCCAATTTAGTCCTTTTGTATGGATGAATAGGTCCCACAGCAGGTTGGTGATTTTACAGTGAAGAAAAAGGTGAGTCACAGTCTCAGTGTCTTCTCCACATAGGAAATGTCTGGGGCTCATATGGGTACCCGTCTTCATGATATTTTCCTAAGTCAAAACAGCCTGTTTAGCAAGTAGCCAAGTAAAATAAGAGACTTTATAGGGAATTTTGGTTTTCCAGATCAGTTTCCAAGGCCACCCTTTAATCTTATTATTAATGGGGTTAAACCTCTTGTAAGCCCCTTGACACTGAACCTGCCTTGCTTGTGACCTGACCATTGCATACAATCTTGGCCAGTATTGTCTCCTGTGAATTTTTCTAGAATTCTGTAAAGTTCTTCAAATCTCTGGATCTCCCAATCATTGAATCTTCTAAAACTCAGATTTCCATCCTTGGTTTGACCAAACCTCTGCCCCGGTAGCCCTTTGCTGCTGGTTGAGTATGAAAACATCTGAGAAAAGAGTTTTTAAAGAACCTTGTTCCAGTCAACTAGCTTTCCCAAAATGAGACCTTTGCACCGTTTCCAATTTTAATTTTGCAATTCCCTCTAAGTTTTGGCCAAAGATTCCTTATGGTTCTCCAAAGGCTGGTTCGTGTTGGTCACCATGCAAGTTGACCAGTTTGCCTGAATCATCTCCTTCCACAATGCTTTGTTCAATGGAGGCTAGCCTCCAAAGCCATTTCATCAATAGACATTGATTTTGAATCTTCAAATTTCTCACCCCCAGACCTCCAACTTGTTTACTCCCCAATCAAGACTTTCCACTTAACCAGGTGAAACTTTTTTGTCCCACTGTTACCTTCCTAAAGGAAGTTTCTTCTTAGAACATCCGGTCTATCAATTACTCCATCAGGAATGGGAAAAAGAGATATCAAATAAGTAGGCATTGAGTCCAAGACACTATTAATAAGTGTTAATCTTCATGGAAAGGTATTGACTCTTTCCATTCACCAATCTTCTTTCACACTTTCCGACCACCCCATTCCAAATACCTCTAGACCTGTTTTTAGCTCCCAAAGCCATCCCCAAATAAGTAGTAGGGAAGTTACCAATTCTTCCACCAAGGGTCTTCGCCAGAGAGGATAGATCAGGGACTGCATTAACTGGATATAAGAAGCTCTTATTCCAATTTATATGAAGTCCTTATATAACTTCAAAGAGAATAAAAATCACCCTCAACATCCTGAGTTGTTCTCTGTTGGCATCACATAAGATAACGGTATTATCTGCATATTGTAAATGGGTGATCTCTAGTTCACATCCCACTCTGTGTGATACTCTGAATCCCTTAAGCCATGAGTTCTCTCGAGCAGTTTTCACCATATCACTTAGTCCTTCCATTGCAATGATGAATTGAAAAGGTGATAGGGGGTAACCTTGCCTTAGGCCTCTTTGAGCCGAAAAGAAGCCTGTAGGAGAGCTGTTGGTGTGGACCGAATATTTGACAGGTTGAATGCAGAACTTCATCCATCTTAGCCATCTACCACCAAAACCTGTTTTATAGAGAATTTCCCCCCAAAATTGCCAATTCAAGTGATCATATGCCTTTTGTATGTCCAACTTGCAAAGAATTCCTGGAATATTGCTCCTGGTTCTAGAGTCCACACGCTCATTTTCCATGAGGTTAGCATCCATTATCTGGCTAACTTTAGTGAAAGCCAACTGTTGAGTGTCCACTTTTTACGCATCACCTTTTTGAGTCTCTCAACAAGTAGCTTAGATAAAATCTTCTACACACTTCCAATTAGGCTGATAGGTCTGAAGTCATTAAGCTCCTTTGCACCTACCCTTTTGGGAATCAAGGCCAGATAAATTGAGTTGAAGCTTTTCTCAAAAACACCTCTCTCGTGAAAGTTCTTAACAGCATTAATCACATCCCTTCCTATGACTTCCTAACAGTGAGTGTAGAACCCATGGTATAGCCATCAGGCCCAGGTGCTTTGACTTCAGCACAAAGCTTTACACTCCCATATCTCTTGGTCCTCAAAATCCTTTTGAAGCATGAGATTATCTTCAAAAATTAAGTGTCCTCCCCTGCAACTACTTGAGGGTCTCCACATCTCAGTTTCAGTGTATAATTCGTGGTAGAAATCCACTGTTGCTTTCTTTGTAACTCCTGGATTCTTGACAACTTTCCCATTCACCTTTAACTCCTCAATAGAATTATACCTTTTATGTGCACTGGCAAATCTATGGAAGAATTTGGTATTATTGTCACCAAGCTTCAGCCAGTTCGTCCTTGATCTTTGCCTCCATGATATCTCCTAATACTTGGCAATGTTCTCAAACCCTAGGAGAAGTTCATCCTTTGAATGTATCTCTTCCACACTAGGGACTCTCTAGTCTTGTGATTCCTCAAATGCAGCAAGTTGGTTTAGCATACTCTATTTTTGCAAGGCTAGATTGCCTTGGCTAGACTTACTCCAGTCCCTTAGTTTGTTTTTTAAAGCCTTTAGTTTGAAGGCTAAAACAAAATCAAGGTTCTTAAATCCTTCATCCCATCCATTAGACACTAGAAATCTGTCTAATCTGGCAGCAATATCATATCGGTCCCCTTTTCTCCAAGTATACTTGCCACCTGCTAGTTGAGGATCTAACATATTCAGGTCCATTATGAATTCAGAGAAATCATTCATTGCTTTTGTTAGTCTGAAGCATTTCTTCTTCTTAGAAGGGAATCTAACTGTGTTGAAATCTCCACAAACCACACAAGGACCTTTAGTAAAACCTCTAGTTGATCCAACCTCCTACCATACCTCTTCTCTTTCTTCTCTATTATTAGGAGCGAAAACGCTGGTAAGAAACCAGGAAAGATCCCTCTTGTTTGCCTGGTTAAGGCCTCTCACATTCCATGTGATTATCTTCACTGGCATTGGGCGTTTGAAACGATGTATCCCCCCCTGCTTCTTGTGCAATAGCTTCTAAAATTGCTACCGCACTCTAAGCTTTTCAATTCTTTTGATCCTTTTGTTGATGGTGTTGAGTCGTTGGTGTTCATCCCCTCATTGTTGTTAGTTTTCTTCATACCGTCAATCTTCATGAATAAAGATAAAGCTTTAGCTTTACATCCCTTGATGTCAACTCCGAATTCCTTGGCCAATATGTTGATGTTCTGGTGGATCCAGATTGGGACATCGGATAAGAGAGAAAAAGAATTTTTTGCAGTCAACCCATTTGAAATGGATTAGGCCAAAAGATCTTGGCCCATATTTTCCTTTTATTCACTAGGGTTGATTTCTTAGGAGGAATTTTCCTTTTATTCACTAGGGTTGATTTCTTAGGAAGAATAGTGGGGTGGGCCATTGGCTTACATGTGGTTGCACGTGCTGGGACAGCTGGCCATTTTGAAATTTCTGGATCATATGAAGACCCCACATGGCCAGTCACTTGTGTAAAGCCTAAAAGGCTATCTTCCCTTTTGACTGGACACTTCTTCATACCATTGGAAACTATTAAGTTCTCGCCTCCATACATCGGAGGTCACTCTTGCCGGAGGCTCTACCCATATTTGCACTTCGAATGTCAAACCTTCCTAGGTCAACTCCACTGTGCTAGGAATCAATTCACCATCTCCTCTCACTTTTAGCCTTACCCATTTGAGGTGATTACGTAAATCCGTCTCTTCTTCCGTATAGATCCACCCTCCACAGAGGTTTCCGGTTTCACGAAGGACTTTTTGAGACCATAGATGAAGAAAGTGTCCAACTATTCTGATACAGACTTGCTTTAGTCTCTCAGATATCGTGTTTGAGGTCGGCGACCACCATTGGAGACTAAATTTGTGCAATTTCCAGAACCAGTTCCCCCTTACTATGTGGTCAGTGGCTGTTCTATTGGGGAATTCGAAGAGAAATCAATCCCCCCCACCCCCCAAATTAAAGATATTGATACCATGATTGTCTCCATGTGCTTGCGACCCAGCGTCGAATCTTCAATAAGGTGATACCAGAGGAGATCCGGAACGGATCCAACAACACTCTTTGCTAGTGACTTGCTCGGAGTTGTTGAAATATCTTTTGATATAATGAACGAATTTCCTTTCTGCTGAATCCTCACACTATTTAGTTCCCTTGTAGACCATTTACTGTTGTTCCAGACAATGCCTGAAGATAATAAACCCTCCTCGGTTTCCCTATGTGAAGTTTTAACTGTATGATGAATCTTAGCATTATGAATAGTGATATCTTGGTAGGCTATGTCCAACCATCCAGAATTTAATGACCACTCAGGTATGATGATGACAGTTCTCCTTTTGTCCTGCACCTTTAAAATGCTAATATACCAACCAAATTTGTTGTAGTTCCTAGCACAGAACAACTCTGTAAAATGGTCCCTCCGTTTCCATCTGCACGCAAAGTATCCATAGCTTTTCGAAGCATCCTCGAGGGTGTACACTAACCATTCCGTCATCTTCTAGTTAATACTCTTCCTTATCATCATATTGCGACCTCTCTCTACCTAGTTGTACCAAGTTTCTGCTCTAGACACTACCCTGGTAATGTCATATGATTTGAATCCCACACCAAAAAAGATAGTATCATCTCCCATAGTCACGGAGAATGGAAAAGGACAGGAAAGCTTGAAAAAGAAGGAGGGAGGGGAGGAGGATGGAGAGAATGTGTTTACGGCAATGGAAGATCGCCGGAAAGGGATTCTAGGGCCTAGAAGGAACCGCAAGAAGTTTATCTCGGAAAAAGTGTCTGGGGGTACTTTTTTAACCCTTATCATGTCTACTAATTCATTTAATGTGGTCACATTATATCAACATAGAAATGAAACAGCTGTTGAAAACTAGACTAAAAAAACAAGGGGTCATCTCAAAACCAGAACTTACACATAGAAAGTACTCCCATGCTACATCAATTCCATAAGCTACAGTCAGATCATGGACATCATCTGGATGACTGCGTTCCCAATCAATCAAATCCATTATATGGAGGCAACTATCCACAAGAGCATTCCAGAAATTGATTCTGTCACAACTTTCTGACATGAAGACCTGTAAATATAGTTCCCCGGTAGAGTCTCTGGAAGATTTTGATGGACTTGGCAACTCTCTCCATAAGATATCAACTTTTTTAAATGCGGAGAAACCTTTAAAAAGTGAAACATCAAATCAAATAATAGCAGAATAGCAGCTCCACAGAATAACAAAAGCTATGGAACAAGACGACATCGTGCCTCAACTTTTCGGCGATACAACAAATGTGTAAATTTAAAGTCACTTTGAAATGTCATGTGTGACGGATGCTATTCATTAATCCTTTGCAATCTTTGGCTGAAAGAATTCAGTTACTACAATAACCTAATGAGGCCACAAAAATGTGCCAATTCACATGCAAATTGCACTCTTCTTCATGAAGATCAGGATATAACCGATAGAAATGACTTTAGATAACTCAATGTCCAAGATGCCAGAAATTATCTGTAACTTTAGCTTTGCAAAAGTTCAATTAAGTTCGTATAAAGCCTCTATATTCATTCATCATTACATATTATAAATTTAACCTATAATTTAATCCTGATACTGCCCGTATCAAGCAGCTTCCTTTTCCCTTTCTTGCAAACTCAGGCAAGAAAAGGTTGTTTCTCTTTTATTACTTTACTACACCTTTATAGCAACATCAGTAAATCAAACGAAGTTATTAGGTGCATAGGTAAATAGCAAGTATACTTCATGATTTCTAGACCTACATTAAAGTTACCAACATGTTTATAAAATGTTTTGAGCCCCTTGAGACAATAGATTCCAAACAATATAAGCATTTAAACCAAATTTTATTTTAAAACCACCAAAAGATACTGAGAACTGGTCTTGCAGTCATAACCAAAAAAAAAAAAATTGGTTTACATATAATTTCTGGCATCTTGGACATTGAGTCGTAAAATCCTTCATAACAACCAGGAACAGATTCTATGTTCTTTGTCAATAACAGTAAATGAAATTGCTTTCATAAAAAAGGGTAACGAATAAACAAGCACATAGCTCAAGCACATCAGCTTGCTAAGTAGTAATTCACAAAGTAGAAAAAAGATCTAAACCTTTTATAACTGTCTCAAGAAGGAATGGAATCACCACATCACGAAGTGTATACAGAAGTGAAGAAGGATTTTTTGAGGTCTCAACCACAGAAACAGTGATGCAAATTTCGGACTTCTCTTTTCGCGCTTCAGTAACTGAACAATCCCTGCACATGTACAAAAGTTATTAAAGGAATATGAGGGCTCAAACAGTGACCAAAAGACAGTAGAAGTGCAATAAGGCAGTGGAGGATTCAGAGTGATTTGATTTCATAACATAAGAAGCTTGGACCGTATAAGTAAACAGTTTTGGCAATAAAGTCAGTCTAGGGTCTTGCTTGAAACATTTTATAAGAACAACTGAATTTACTTTCTTCACATTCCCATCTCCATTTCCATGCATCCATTCACAAATAAGAGACGAAACTCAAAGCAAAGCATCTTACTTGCATGTTATATGCAGATTTGGAAGATCATTCCCAGCTTTCTTTGTTGCTACTCTATATCTCATATTAAGAGCATCTAAAACTGATCTCAGCTTCAGCCTTCTTGTCTTCACATTTTCCTGAGAGAACAGAAATCTAAGAGCACAAAACCATTAAAATAATAAGAAATGAATGTCTCATTGCATTACCTTATCTATATGAAAATGACAGACCCAGGGACAATTGTGAGTGCTTTTACGTGTTTCAGGGGAGTAGCTACATTACAAAAATCTCTAGTCAGATAAGAAATAATGAAAATGATATCAATGAAACTGGATAGCACAAGTGCGAAAATGCAAGAAGAGAGTGTACCATATCATTACTGTAGAAACAACTTCTGAAAGAAGCAGCCTTTCCAGGTGACCCTTGACCTCTAAAGCTCCATATTCAAAACCATGAGCCCATCTGTCAAGTCTTTTTGAAAGAAACATTGATGCAGTTTTCTCGCCACTACGACTCCCTCCTCCAGATTCCAATATTTTCTGTACAAGTCACATCCAAATAGCGAAACATTTTACAAGGTATTTCAGCAACCAAAATAACTTGAAGGGAAAAATGACTACCAGAACACGGCTGAACATCACATTATTACAGAGCATATAATCTTGCAACAAGTGGTAAAAAGTCAGCATGAAGGGCACACAAAATTTTTACCATTGCAATAGTGTGTGCATGTTGATAGAAGATGCAGTTACATGGGAATCCAAAAACCAATCCTTGAATCCTAATGAAGAAAGAAATAGAAGTCTACATGGAAGCTTTGAAGTCAATAGAACAACAACACCCAAACAACTTGGAGTTGGCTATATTGAGCCATACAGAGCTTCTCGTAACCATGGAAGTTGCTATTAAAATTCACTTTTCTTTTTTTTCAGTAAACTATTTCACTCTGTTTTGAAGAGACCTTTACTTAAGATAGGCAAGGTATTTTATTCGTATGTAGTACCAAGTAGGTACTATAAAAGTACAAAAGAGAGTTTCAGGAGCACTTTAATAGTCCAATGTCTCAAGTTACTAATATTTCTTTTGCTTTTTTGAAGAGTTTTCTACTCCAATATCATTAGTTACTTGGAGATGAAGTCGCATTAGCCTCATTAATGTCCAGTTCAAATTCAAGCTTCACTAGCTCCAAGTTCGAAAGCCACAAAAGAAGTTCTAGACCTTCTACCCAAAGTGTTGTGTTTATTAGTATAAATTTTAGCAATGTCATCGAATCAGTAATCGATCAATATACTTTCATTCAGAGTGTAGTGTTTGTCACTTAAAAAGGATGGATCCTCTATCTCCTGTCAACAGTCCCCTATGCTGGTTTTCTCTCTGCATCTTCATTCTTCTGCTTATTCTATTCTGCATGTCCCCTTCACCTTAGAATCTGTTTTCAGCGGCTAGCTACAGCTGTTTTGTGTTATTCTTGGTTTGTTATCCTTTTAACACTAATACTCATATTTTTCAGCGAGAACAAGCTCCCTAGTACTGATGATTAAGCACGAACATTCATTTTTACCCCACCAAAATGGTCCACTAATTCACAGTCACATCCATATTAGTTTTGCTGTCAATGATCGCACCCAATCAGTTGAATTGTCAATGCTAATAGGAAAAATGGAAGATCTTTTGAGCTGACTTGCCTATCAAACTTATATTGCAGAAATGACTTCACTCTTCTTATTCTAAGATAAAGCGGAATTCACTCCAAGATCACTAAGAAAATTTATCTGCCACTAAGAAGCTCTAAAATAGACACTCAAATTTATGCCCAATATAAAAGGTCACACAAATTTCTTGCAAGAGATTGCTGTTAGACCCCTGACCAGTGAGCTTGGATAAAATGCGGCAGTGGCAAGGTTATGGGCATGTTGTCCTTGTCATACGCATGTGCTGGGGCATAAACAATATGCAAAGGCAAATGTTGGCAACAAGGTTTGTCAAAGCTAAGGTGTGCGCAATGGCACCAAGGCATAACACCGAAGTGGCAAGTGAGGACCGACTCGGGTGTGGCAAGGCAGCGTGTAGGCAAAAGGATGGCACAAGGGCGGGGTATTGATATTCAAGGCAAGCATCGGCAAAGGGCTAGCATGGCTAAGGGCAAGAAGGCATGGAGCATTGATGCCAAGGCAAGGCAAGAGTGCCGCAAGACATGGCATTGATATTGGCTTAGGCAAAGGGCATTGAACGAGAGAAATGCCCAGCTAAGACTTCTGAAGACAGGCAGTGACACGCACATGAGCGGCACGCCCAGCAGGCAGATGCAGTTGGCAGTTACCAAATGCATGCCAAGCACATGGCAGGCAGTTGGGCCATTTGAGTCTTGCCCAATTTCGGTTGTGGCTAAATTTAGGCACCTGATTTGAATTGTTTTGAAATATTCCCCAAGCAGTTGCGGGTTGTCAACTGCATTTAGCATAGGATAAAGCCGAGAAGACCAAGTGTTCCTATCATTTGTATGCCACATGTCAGCAGTAGGCTGTCACACAAATTATAAGTGTGCAGGCTGCCTCGTTGGCAAAAACAGATTGTGTTGCTAAGAGTATTAGGGAATACTTTAGAGTGCAGAATCTAAATGAGGTCACGGTGATCTTAGAGCCTATGGTGGTGCAAATTGAGTGTTCTTGCATTCGCCATAATAATATCAGTTGGAAATTTGGTTTCCGGTAAATCTGCCTTGTGTTAATCTTTCATTTCATCTTGAATTCTTTCGTATTATGCCTAAAAACATCCAAGTCTTAAGACTTCATTGTTGCTGCCTACAATTCGAGGGAAGGTCCAATAGCCTAAAAATTTCGCCAAGTGTGGAAAGAGGCTGTGTCACCAAGGATATCGGATGCCGCACAGGGGCAAACCTTGCACTGCCGAGTGTTCAAAAAACACCCCTGCGACACCTGCCACACTGGAAGCATTCTCTTAAGTTTCTCAATGCAATTGGGCAATTCAGCAGGAGAAAAGCCTACTGGGATCTCGTTCAGGTCTGGAAGCACAGGCACATGAGCCGTGCAAAAGGCTACTGAAGGGGTGAATGCCATTATCAATAGAAAGGTAAATGCAAACCAGGAAGGAGTTTTTTTATTAATCTTATTTATGTTCTTATCAAAAAATAAAACAAAAAACACCAGTGCCATCTTATCCCAAGAAAAGTGAGGATCGGATAGCCAAATAATATACAGAGATAGCAAAACAAAAGTGATTTAACGGTAGCATCAAGCGATTGCAGTTATTCTGGCACACAGACTTTTTGAAGAGGTTGAACTTGGGAAGTTGACAATAGAATTTGTTGATTGAATAAGTCACTATTTGCGCAAGCTTAGAAGTCCCCTTCTATTATAAAGACTTTTGGATGCTATAACTCAAAATTGGTACAACTGCTATAAATGAATTTTAAACACTTGTCGAAACCCTAAAATCAATGTGTTTTAGCAGGTGACACCAAAAGATATTGTTACTCGAATATGTGTCTTACTAGAAGGGTATTAAACAGAGAAATTAGTAGATCATAGCTTCCAAGAACACATCCCTAAGAATATTGGTTTATCCAGCACAAGATAGTATAACAGCCAGAAGTATAAATCAGCAGAAACAGAGATATAACCTTCAGGTTTAGTAAAGGTGATGACTCAAGTGCACTGACAGGTTGATCCAAAGCACTGTATGCAGCTTCTGAAATGGCACAGGCTGCCAATGAACCAACAGGATGACCACCAATTGCATGGTTATGACTTTCTAGGGCTTCACCGGTGCCCTTAGTAGAAGCAATTTGGTCTGTTTCGTGGTAAGAGAATTGCACAATTTGATTTCCATAAGCATTTCTCACCGTTCCATCATATCCAACATAGAGATCACGCATGAAAAACATAAGCTTGCGGTTCAAAGTTCCAGAAACATCAGCATGTCCACTAAAAGAACTATCACGGGTGGTTAATGAATGCACAAAACACTCTAGAGGATTCAAACCCGCAAGAAATGAATTTTTAACCACAGCACACGGGATGTAAGAACCAGGACATTCAGGAACCTTATGTGGTTTCTCAATAACAAGATGTGATTTATGATTGTTCCATGCATCACAAGAAAGTTGACGGGACATTCTAAATGATACTGGAACCAAAGACTGCTGCAAACCAAGACACATGCTGTGTTGGACCAGTTTCAGCAGGTTTCCCTTACTCCCAGCTTTTAACATAGCCAGAAATGAATTGCCATTACTTGCATAATTATATATCAAATTCTGGATATCCCGGAAAACTTTCTTGAAAGAACTAGCAGAAGCTTGACTCAGGGAAGCTGATTTCTGCTGCATGATGGACATAAACTCCAAATCAAAACCCATGGAGTTCTTGCTTTCTTCTAAGCTTCCAGAAAGAAAATCTGTATTATACTTTATCATCAGCAGTTGAATATATGATAGACGTTCCGCCTCTTGCAAACCACAAAAGACTTCATCAATCATATTTTCGCGGGAGTATGAATCAGAAGATATGTAAAGATCAGACAATGAAACACTAAGGCCCCTCATTGACAACCACTCACAAAGAACTGTTTGTGCAGCATAAAGGAGGTCAAGAGTGTCACCTCCATGGTGCTTAACAAGACTATAAAAAAGATTATTACTGGCATCACGCAGCCAAGAAGACCCACCAGAAGATGTCACAATTTCCCCCTCGTTAATACAGACACCATCTGATGGAAAAACATATTCAAAGTCTGATGGCAAAAGTAAGCTGAATAACTGTTTACCAGTCCAATAACTCATGTTTCCAGATGGTAATACAATAGCAGGCATCACCATTCGATGGGGACAAAACATCTGTAGCTGCTGCATCTGGAAGCGGTCCAAGAAAACACCAGGTTCCAAAATTAAATGAGCAGCAGTTAAGCTATCATGACTTAATGAAAGAAGATTTTGACCATTCTGTCCGTCAAGCAACTGCTGATTCAGAGCAACAAGCTCACTAAGCTCAATTCTAGAATCAATTGATTGGGGGATATAACCATGAAGGCAATCACCATCAAAATCCCCACGGAATGGAGAACAGACAAGGGGATTGATTGAAAGAACAGAATTTATTGGAAGAATCCTGACAGACAGAGCAATTAGTGAGTGTTGATGAATAGACGGAGGTCGATTTATCAACACAACATCTCCATCAATAAGAGGTCTATGTATAATATCCCCATTCTGCAACCCATCCATTACACTAATACGAACTAAGACACCATTTCTACGGACAAGAATCCCTCCCCTCTGAAGAATCATGAAATCACAGAGATCAGTCATCCTTTCCCAATTCCGTAAATTTAGAGATTCTGCCATGTGGAGATTCTCAGCAACATGACATGGAATACCAATTTCACCTAGCTCTATGTTAGGATCGCCAACCACAACCATGCGGAAAGCATGATTAGTACGTTTTGCCAGAACCAATTCTTTCACATACTTCAAACCAGTAGCAGGGGCATTAGGATCATTGATTACTGATCTATCTGCACGTATCTGCAATAGTAAAGGCTCAATTCAAATGTGACATAGTTCTACAAAAAGCTAAAAGAAAGGAAAAGACGAAACGTGGTTACATTTCTTACCTTGGAAACTTTAATTCTGTCTAAAACACACATGCTCAAGTCATTTGCTGTCCCTCTAAAGTCGATCAACTTTCTGTAAAGCCTATTACTTTCATCCTGGGACATTAAAACTTGCTTAGAAAGCTGAGTGCCAAAATTGGGTATCGATGCTACCATCAAAGAAAAGACACATTTTTTTCACTTACAAATATCATGTGCTGCCCAAATTCTGTGACACGATGACTATTAGGAGTCAAAAGGCAGCTTTTAAGGAAGATTGAGTTCTTCCTTCTGAGGAGTCCTTCAAGAAACCGTGGATCAATATCTTTCAAAATGCTATATACCTAAATGTCAGAAAGTTAATCAGATGCACCAAAAACAGAAGCAAAGACAGCAAAAACATAAATCACTAGTGAAAACACAGAGATAAGCTAAGCTAGTTCACTGTTCCATCACAAAGCTTGGACATCCTTAAAAAGGCTTAATACCTAAATTGACACATATACTTGCACTGGATTTAAAAGCCGGCCCTTCAACTCTTATTTTTTCTCATTTAAACACCTCCACTTGAAAAAATGGCTATTAATAAACAACTCTAATGGTGTATAATTCAATTGCTTCGCATTTTCATGACACTTGTAAATTGGGGCTTGGTTTGTTTCTTTTTTAAAAATCAGTTGCGTAACTCTTCTTCTTCCTTTAGAACCCACCAAAAAAAACCACATAGGTCAAAGAATGTAATTGCACCAATTACACCAAAATTTCAATTACATGGCGACTTCCCAAACAAGCTCTAGATGAGTTCTTCACATATGTTCTAAGCCTTGGTGGATAGAGTTATCTGGTACATATTGTTGGAGAAGGTGGCAAGTACCCCGTGGAATTAGTCGAGGTGCGCGCAAGCCGGCCCCGACAGCACGGTTATTAAAAAAATTGTTTAGGACCAAAAGAAAACCCTAATCAAAATCAAATATATATATTGCTATTTATTCAGCTAAACTTAGAAGTATCAGGTCTACATTTCTCATCTCACCCTCCATCAATGTGATACTTTAAAACAAGAAACAGCAGAAAGCTTCTGATTTTACTACAAAATGTAAACGGCAAAAGATATATGCTATCCGAAGAAGGTCTTCAGCAATACACAATTTCTTAATATCAGTGAAAGGGCTATTCAATCTTCAAATTGCATCTAATCGGTAGGAGACAAATATATCACCAACAGAAGAAAACAACAAATTGAGTTTTACTTCCCAAAAGAATTATCGAAAAATATAAAAACATGGTGAAATTTTGATGGGAGAGGAAAGAGCAAGAAACCAGCTGAAACTGGTAAGAAATATCGCTACCTGAGCATGTGATAAAACTCTTTTGTAATTTGAAGAATTTACACTTGCTTCTTGTTGTGCATCATATGGGATGAAATCCCAATAGTCAGAGGCCAAACTTACTCCCGAAGTTTGCTGAAGCTTCTTCAGCAAATTTTCATTCACTTCTGCGACAATGGCAGTCCTCCCAAACATGTCTTTTGGAGATACTTTAAATTTTGTTGGTGGATAACCTCTTAAAATTCCCTGCTTATCAGATTGATAGCGGTCAAGAAACTAAAGATAGGGGAACAAATATTATAACTTGCAACCAATAAGACTCACATCACAGTGTTTGCAAGCAGATGTCTTCTCAGCACCCTGGAAAAGGCAAAACAAAGAATTATCACCCCAGGAGCAAGTAGAACAGCAGCATTATCAATGTCACATGTACTGTACAAACAACGTATAACAACATGGATTTTTTTTTATAAATAGCACATATTTAATGGCCTATCAGAATAGCAAGTATGAGAAATATTGGAAAAGAGTATTATTGAATTGTTGTCTCTACATTATTACATTGAGACCCTATTTATAGATACTATATTAGACTCCTTTTCCAACTAGGATTCTATATACTATTGTTATTCTTGTTTCTGTTCTAAGCAGGATTGTAGATATTATTCTTGTTCCATTTCCTATTCTAACCGCAAGAATAAACATAAGATGAAGTTCTCCACCAGAAAGACAGACACACCTAAATGTCATATTGACAAATGAGCTCATATCTGTTTTCTCTCCATTCACTTAGTTCCAAGTCTTCTAAACTACTTCTCAACAATATTACAGGATGCCTTTTACCCAAGAGATTATGGGGGTGTTCGGTGCGAGGAAAACATTTTCCCGAACATGTTCTACGATTTTCTCATGTTCAGTTCGTCGAAATTTTTGGAGAACATTTTTTCTAGGAAAATAAGTTCCCTAAAAATGACTTTCCTAATAGAAGTATGGAAAAGAAGCTGCACAACTGGCATTTTACCAAGATAGTATTCTCCCCATCTTCCAATACACCTCATTTTCAACCCCCCAACCCCCCTTAAAGCCCTCATTCCACACCCCACACACCCTACCCTCCAAATTTATCTCCCATAGTGTTTATCTAGATTATATGATAATAATATTTTTTTGCTCGAGTACCGAATACAAGAAAATAAGTAAGAAACCCACTTATTTTCTTAGAAAGCATCTTCTAAGAAAATATTTTCCATGGAAAACATTTTCCATCATACCAAACACACCCTAGATGCAACAGATAACAGCTTCTAGTTTCTTAAGCCAACTGGATGTGAACACTTCAATCTGTAAGTGTGTCAACTGTCGACAATAAGAAGAGGGAAGTCTGAAGGGGCAAAATGCTTCAACCATACTCATTAAGAAGATGGAGGTCTGGAAAAGGCAAAATGCTTCAATCAAATCAGTAAAAAAAAAAATGTAGTGCGCTGTGGTCCGGTATACCAGCATAGAATCCTATCTCCCAACAACACATATTCCAACTACTATCAAAACCCAAATTACATCAGCTAAAACTAAAATGGTGGCGCAGGACCTTGGAGCAAAAGCATTTACTAAAGTAACACTAAACAACTGTTAGTAACTGAACTAGAAAAAGGAATCACTTCCCTGTATCTGATTCACCTGAAGAATTTACTAAGATGTTCTTGCCACGAATAGCTAACCACATATGTTACAGGAAAATTAAATTGTAGCTAAAGTTCATATTAATGATATAATATCAAGTTTCAGTACTGAGTGTGTAGTACCTGACCTTGACCTTATCACGACGCACAGATTTACATCCTGGACATATTTTCTTCAGGATCTGAGCAACCTCCGATACGAAATACGGATTCAGAATTGTATACGGAAAGTTTATTAATCCAAAATGACCTGGAAAGGACATAAAAGAATAAAATTAAAATGATTACTTCCTGTGAAGATGTCAAAACAGTAATACATCGGCTATTATCAAATCATCAGCTTCTCTCATACCTTCACATTTTTTCCCATCGTTTGCACCACATGTTGAACACTGAAAGATTGGATTTGGGAACCCCAATGCGGGATCTGTTACTTCATTAACTGCTCCAATGACCTTAGCAGACAATTTGGCCTAGAAATGCAGAAATGTGAATCAGCTTCATTTGATAATAAAATTTAACAGATGGATTAAAATTAGCAACTTAATCTGTCTCAAATTTTACAAGCCTTAGTTCAACCTGATATAGCATATTAAGAATCGGCTAACTTAAAGAAAGGTGGGTTCAAAATTTGTCTTTTTGGATTACTTTTTATGGGTTTGAGATTTCTAGGAATAAAAGAATATTATATTACAGTAATGTAATTATTAGTAGAGAAAAGAGACCTTTATTTAAGAAAAATGGACACCATTTTAGGATAGACAGAAAAGAAAATTGAGACAAGCTTATTTGGCCAGTGGGAATTGATCCATTTCAAGCAACAAAGAGAAACAGATATACTTGCTAATTTAAATTACACCAAAAGTTTGGCATATACTTACTGCATCAGTCTCTGATAAGATACTGAAATTTATGCCCCTCAGAATACCTTCTGGCACTTGCTGCTCAATATTCAGATCATGCCCCATCTAAACTCTGGAAAATAACAAAGTGGTTCAAGAGTACACTACAAAGCAAGAAAAGATAAAAAGAAAACATAATTCATGTAACAATGACAAAATACTTCACCAACGCCTTCGAATTAAAACTACCCCTATGTAGTACCACAAGTGAATTAAACATGTCAGTTGTTTTACAAACATCTATACAATCATGGCCCACATAGCTATTATATCTTGCTAGATTAAGCAAACCCAGAACCGTTGTGACATTTTTTATAAAATAAAATGGTCTGTTTAATATTTAGAACAGAACAAAACCATTTATAAAATAAAAGAATTCTACTCGTACTTGCGATCAGTTGTTTGTCAGCATTCCCAAAGAATTTGATTTGATAATTTGAATCCTAAAGTAACTGTGGACATTTACCATATCAAAGATTTTGAATCGGTACTGTATGTTCTATATCTAGTCTAATTAGTTTCTAAGATGACAACAAAAGTGAGGGATACAAATCCATTAGCGATGCCTTGTAACAACTTTAGATATTAATATGAGACACATGCAAAATAGCATTAGTGCAATACATGGAAATCAATCACTTGCATCGAAATGGAGCATAGAAGACCTATACCTCCACAAGCCTGACTAGCCAAGTCTGGGCTTGGACCGTGGATAGTCAACTTAAAACCAAAACCTGGATGTAAACTTGTCAGCCTGTCATACAAAGATCTCCAACAATCATTTTCAAATACCAGATACTAAAACTGAGTTATTTCATTCATTAAGGGTAGAGCATTTTACAAGGAGAGCCAACTTTCATGTATTTTTGATTTGATGCTATTGTTAAAATAGTGTTTAAGGAAAGCACATAAGGAGGTAACAATGCAGCTGCTAATTAAGCTGCACAAAACGGTACATCTGATCAGCAAATTTTTTAGATTAAGGAATGACCTTAGAGCTCTAAAGCGCTGCAAAACTCGTCTTTCTTCACCCAAGATGGTAGAAGCAGTTCCGTAAGATTCTCAATTAAGAGAACACGGCATAATAGATGATGATATAATAAGAGTGCTACATTACCAACAATACTTAACAAAGTAAAGGGTAAATTATACAGAATAGTTGAGACCATGTTACACCCTACATAACCAAAAGATGAATTTCATAAAATATGAACGCCAAGATGGATATTCTACAAAGATAAAAGCTGCACACAAGAGGATATAACAAGAAAACCAAAATGTAAGGTCATCCAAGACTATTTGATCATGACTTCCACATGCACTGGTCGATAAGTACAACACTATGAAGACTAAAGGTAAAAAAAGAGGGTGGGTAGACCTTAAATCTCATGGAGTAAAGTCTGAAAGACCTATAAAACTTTTGGAATCAATGTGGACTGGGCTAAGAACAAAATATAACAGAAACAAAGGATCCATATAAATGGTACAAATAAGTTAAGATTAAGATATAATTGACTTAAGAGCCCCTATATTCTTTAAGAAATTATCTAGTATTGGAATGAAATAAGTCCCACTAAAGCAGATGAATTTAAAGGATTTATACCGTCAACCCAACTAATTTTGGAATTGAAACATAGTTGATTGATTGAAGAGAATGGATTACAAAATTTATTTCATTCTCCCACCTTCTTCGAAAACCTACACAACCTTGACTGAACTTCATTGTTTTTGTAGTGTGTCTCAACCAAGCTTAGACCATACTAGCCTTGTGGACCCCAGACGATAGCCCCCTAACCAAAATCTTTATGCTATTATAGCAATAGCCGTTTTATTAGCTCTGGGAATAACGTAAACATAGTTTGGCTTTAGAGTGCAAGGGCATCCAATAAAATCTGATTTTGTACATCGATGAGTGAATAAATAATCATGTCTTTCCTCACCTTCACAACCTAAGAACATGCATCAATTAGCATTTTTCACTAACACATTTTGATGATGCAACAAACTCTTCTATTACGCTAAAACACAAAGATGCATAGCATGTAGGCCTTGTTTAACTAACAGAAATTTTTAATGTCTTAATTCCACATAGGTTAATCTTTTTGTGTAACGTAATTGGATAAACTGGCAACCCTTAGACCTACCACCATCACTGCAAGTAGAACGAATGTATGAGTTGCTCCTTTAATCTTAGAGGAGAGGAAGCGCTCAAGCAAATTGAGAAGGCAGGAAGAAAGAGGAAAACAAAGTTGTGTTTATCCTTAGAGATGCAGGAGATTAAACTTGTTTTAGGACAGAAACTTATGAAATCCAAATGGCATAGGAGCTTCTATTTGAACTTCCACAAAACACTTGAAAAAAGGGAGCAGTCTAATAACGAATCCTAGGATTTTGTTAATAAGGTAAGATATTTTACCAAAAGGTACTGTAATAA
Source organism: Solanum aculeatissimum (assembly GCA_038996855.1). Lineage (NCBI taxonomy): Eukaryota > Viridiplantae > Streptophyta > Magnoliopsida > Solanales > Solanaceae > Solanum > Solanum aculeatissimum. The sequence continues at coordinate 9,194 of JBCEWC010000676.1, read as the reverse complement.
GTATAATATAGAGTAGAAGGGCACCACTACAACTTTGGAGAATCCACAAGTACCAAGGATTGTCACTTTACTAGCTTTCTACTGATCCGCATTGGGACAAAAGTATTGCATATTCTAACAACTGTGGTATCGGTTTGTGTGCCTTGACTAATTCCACACTTGCCTCTCACCTCTCGAGGCTATTTTTGGCTTTTACCTGAGCTAGGAATCAAATCTGAGACATCATGGTTCTCGACCTATTTCATTGACTGCTATAATAACATCACCCCCTATAGGAGGATAAGATGTACGCAGACCTTATACTACTTCTGTGGGATAGAGGTGTGGTTTTCGAGAGACCCTCAGCTCAAAAGAACTAGAACCAACACAGGATTGTAAGAAAAATAAAATAGCAAAGATACAAGACAAGTGCAGCAACAAATAGTAACACACATTGAAAATAACTTAATCACCTACCGAGCTTTCTGATTGCGATAGTTGATTAATCTAGGTCCAAATTAGAGAGAAATGCAATATAAGAATAGTCATCCTAATCACACTTTTGATTTAGTTCGCCGATAAGGTTCTCCTCTCTACCAGTTTCTATCCACTAGGATCTAGATCTCAATTTACATGACACTTATTTGTGTTGTGAAAACTGAAAAATGTGAGCATCCTACGAAACATCTATATCTGTATGTATATTTATTAATACAAAGCAGGGACACGAAGAAGTGATCTTGAACCTCCTATTGTCGGTATTCCTATGTATATACTTTCTCCATTTATTTCATTCTTACCAAATTGTGCGCTCTACTTAAAATGGGACAAATGATAAGCCACGTCTTTAATTGTGGATGTTGCCATAGGTCTTTTCCTCCTCAAAAGGTGTGTTTGCTTCCTTCCCAAAAAAGGCGCAAAGGTCACAGCAATTAATAAAATATTAATGTTTCTTCATCAATGACCAAGAAAATCCCCCATTCGTCCTTTCTTTTCTTTTTTTGAGTGAGGTAACAATTGTATTAAAGAAAAACTTAACACCAGAAAAGATGCTAACTTAAGAACTTTATAAATCCCAAACGAGTATAAACAGCCACATCATAAGCCAATAATCTTATAATTGCATAATAGATATACCAGGTCCCCTATTTCCCCCACATTCTCTTTACACCCCAAGAAAAAAACAAGGTAAGATAATTCATCCTAATTTTTCGGATGAACTACTAGTATCTTCAAAAAATCTTGAATTCCTCTCTTTCCATATAGTCCACCAAATACAGGCAAGTATAATCTGCCACCACTTCTCATCACCTCTCCTTTGTCCAATGCTCTTCCAGTTGCTTAGCATCATCTAGGTAACTTGGCATTGCCCTTTAGTGCCTAAAATAAAAAAAGACTATGTGCCACTCCTCCTCCTTAATTAATGGTAGGAAATAACTACAATTTAAGCCAATAATAGAAACAACAAAAAGTAGGGAAGACAAACATATGTCTTAATTTTTTTTCATTGTTTGCTTGTGTTGCATTGCGAAAGAAGGCAATCGTAAGGGAAGAGTAGATTTATCATATAGTCACTCAACTAATAGTAATTAGATCAGAAACAAAAAACAAAAAAAATAAGTGATATTTTTTGCCTTGTAACATAAAAGTCACCAGCACATCAATTAACTTTTATGTTACAAAACAAAAAAAAAAAGTGATATTTGAGATAATTATTCAGTTGAGTGACCACCTGTCTAAGAAATCAAATTTTTAATAGAGTGATTAAGCATCTGATAAAAGAGCGAGGATCGAGACATGACGAAGTAGTTATGTCGCGCACCCATATTCAAAGATCTCCTCTAGTAACCAATCTTGCAAATCGTGTAGTTTCATTTACTGCGACGCATATTAATAAATTTTGTTACACTTGTTCGTAAATTGCTATTCTGTTGTCTCTTTTTCTTACTTACTTTCCTACATCGGTTACATTTGTTTTGAGCCAAGGCGCTATCAAAAATAGCCTCTCTAACCCACAAAGCTGGGAGGTAAGGTTTGCATGCATCTTACCCTCACCCTCCGCAGATACCACTCGTGGAATTACCCCTAGGTACATTGTTGTTGTCATTAAAAAAATTTATCACTTGATTAAAAACAATCAACTTTTTTACATTAAAATCATACCAAATCAACCAAAAAAATTAAAATGTAATCTCTTGGCATGAGAAAAATAACAATTTAACCTCCACCCTAGTAAGAAATCAGGTATGAAACTGATTCAAACAACACCTTTTATCTGCCAGGTGGGGCTTAACCCCAATGTTCTCAAATAAGTCGGGAGACTGTCCTTTTTCCTAACCATAGAACATTCAAACCTAAAATTCGTCAAGACTCTGCAGCAACCAACCAGAAAACAATCTTCCTTTCATTCTTTTTCTGGTTTCCCATCCGGTTTCCAGTACCATATTAGAGCCGACTAATCCACATTCTGCCGCATAGGGCCCATTTGTTAGAAGCGTTCTTACAAATCCAAGACCAAAATCAAGACTTCTAGTTAATGAAGGAACAACCCATCCACTGCACCACATCTTTGGTGATTAGAAACAATCTCCTAATTAAAGAACAGAAATAAACTGATAACTGTTGCAACTAAACAAAGATGGGAAACTGCATGCTACATACAGCTTAATTGTGAAACCTTTTATTGATAAAAACCATCATCCACAAATGATATATATTCACATTAACAATCATTTATGATGCTTCATCATAAAAAAGCAAAATTATCCAGTAACATTCACAAGTGTAAAGCAAAAAGAACTAACTCACACCAAAAAAAAAGGGGGAAGGGGGGCCTAGCAAGAGAACCCAAAGTTCGGTTTTTTACCCAAAAAAAAGGGGATAAAAGTCTAAAACCCCATTGATTTTAAAACCTTCCCTGTATAAACAAACCACTTCAAGCACCAAACATCCATTAATCCAAACAAAGAAAAAAAACCAAACAGAACTTGTAAATTGTAATCCACATTGCCCTACCCCCATTGCTCATCATCAATAACACACAGACATGCAAAACAACCAGAAACAGAAGCACACATAGCTCAAGAAGGGAAAAAAATGCAATCTTTACATGAATAAAACCAAACAGAATCAATGATCATCCCACATTGAAGTCCATTAATCAAGAATGAACAACCCCATTAATCAAAACATTCCAAAAAATTGATTTTTACCATAAAGATCAAAGCTTTATCACTTACCTTTGCCAAGGCTGAGCAACTGTTCTCCTGGGGGTGGGGATGGGGGTGGGAGAAGTGAAGAGGCTACTGTCTTTGTTTCTGGAAAAGCTGATGGACTTTAATCAACAGAGTAGCTAAAAGCAGAAAGGTTCAACAAGTAAAAGGAATAAGCTTTGTCTATAAACACAAATTCCGGACAAAATCGTAAATAATTAGAGAATCGAGGGCATATAGTTATAAGAAGACGGTCTCGGTATTCGAGAATATGGAGAGTGTTGAAACCGTCGAATTTTTTGGCAAAAAAAGCCAAAAACAAAGTGGCGTCGTAGCAGAATTGGATTCTGTCATATTACTAACCCTCCTTTTTTTCCTTAATTACTATTTTAACCTTCTTCTTTTTTTTTTATTATTCCAAGAAAAAAAATAAGGATAGAGATAATAAGATAAAAATTAATATCAATAAAGTAAAATTTTAAATTATTTTTTTATTATATTACTTAAAGAAAAAAAAAAAAGGAGTACTCCTTTAATGGATAATTTAAAATTATATAATAATATTTTTATTAAAAATAATATTTGAATAGTAATATAAAAGATAATATTTTAATTTTAGAGTACGTGTCATGTGTGTGTTATTCATATAAAAATAAAAATTGTAAGATTAATATCTACTTTGTCACGTTTATCATATCAGTTTTAGGACACGTGTCTTGTATGTGTTTCTCGTGTTGATAAAAAGTAAATTTTAAGAATAACATCAAACCGTTAGGTTTATTATGTCAATCATGATATGTGTGTTGTGCATTTTCATCGTGTTAGTTGTCATGTTTATACCATACCAATCTTTAAATTCGTTAGCTTTTATGTTTTTATTATATCAATCTTTAAATTTGTGTGTTGTGTGTGTGATCTTTGTAATTATAAAATAAAATAAAAATAATATAATAATAATTTTTATTAAAAATAATATTTGAATAGTAATATAAAAGATAGTATTTTAATTTTAGTGTACGTGTCATGTGCGTGTTATTCATATAAAAATAAAATTTTAAGAAATATCTACTTTGTCATGTTTATCATATCAGTTTTAGGATACGTGTCTTGTATGTGTTTCTCATGTTAATAAAAAGTAAATTTTAAAAATAACATCTAGCTATCAGGTTTGTTATGCCAATTATGATACGCATCTTGTGCACTTTCCTGGTGTTAACCGACATGTTTTTACTATACCAATCTTTAAATTCTTGTGTTGTGTGTGATTCTTGTAATAATAATTAAAAAAAAATTATATAATAATATTTCTGTCAAAAATAACATTTGAATAGTAATATAAAAGATAGCAAAAAAATTTAATGATTAAAATGTAAATAAATCGTTCATCTTCATATTTATTAACGAAAAATTTATGATTGACAATTTATCAATAATTAAAAATTTATTTATCGTATTTACTCATTTAATGATAATTCTAAAATATATATCTTATTCTATATATTTTATTCTATTCATATCTAAGTAATTACGTAGACATTCAAAATCGACAATTATTAATTGTTCATATTTTTATCTCAATCTTTATTTGATTCGATATATGATTTGTTTCTAAAATATTTCATTTACATGCAATCAATTATATAAATATGAATATATCATGTCCATCTATATAAATATATATTTCATGTATAACTCTGGTTTTTGTCCCTAATTAATATTTTAACCTTCTTTTTTTTTTTTAATTTCTCCAAGAAAAAAGTGGTCCTACTTTGATTTATATGACATGATTTTCTTTATTTTCTAAAAAAATAATAAAGGAAAATAAGGATAGAAATTATAGGATAAAATTAAACTCATATCAATAAAGTAAAATTTTAAATAATTTTATTTAATTTCTATTTATATTACTTTGAAAGAAAAAAAAGAGTACTCCTTTTAATAATAGTGTAGTAGTAGTAATAATAAAAGTGATTAGTCTATTTTGTTATCGTCTTCATATTTATTATAAATTTATTTATGTTAATTTTAGGGTATATATTTTGTGTGTGTGTTTTCATATTAATAAGAATTGAAAAAAATAAGAGTAAAATATAATTTATCATATCTATTATTTCAATTTTAGAATGTGCGTCTTGAGTGCGTTCCTCAAGTTAATAAAAGTAAAGTTATAAAAATAATATTTAATTGTCCTGTTTGTTATATATTTATTTTAATTTTAGTGTACGTGTCTTATGTGTGTTGTTCATATAAAAATAAAATTTTAAGAATAATATCCACTTGTCACGTTTATCATTCAATTTTAGGATACGTGTCATTAGTCATGTATGAGTTTCTCATGTTGATAAAAAGTAAATTTTAAAAATAACATCTAGCTGTGAGGTTTGTTATGTCAATCATGATACGCGTATTGTGCATTTTTCTCGTGTTAGTAAAAAGAAATTGTAAAAATAAAATTTTTAGTTGTCATATTTACTATACCAATCTTATAATTCATGTGTTGTGTGTGATCCTCGAAATAATAAAAAAATATTCTTTTAAGAATTGAAAAAATTAAGAGTAACATATAATTTGTCATGTTTATTATTTCAATCTTAGAATGTGCATCTAACGTGCATTTCTCATGTTAATAAATGTAAAGTTGTAAAAATAACATTTAATTGTCGAGTTTGTTACATATTTATACTAATTTTAGTGTACATGTCTTGTGTGCTATTCATATAAAAATAAAATTTTAAGAATAATATCTAATTTGTCACGCTTATTATGTCAACTTTAGGATACGCGTCATGTACATGTTTCTCGTATTGATAAAAAATAAAATTTTAAAATAACATATAGCTATTAGTTTTGTTATGCTAATCATGATACGTGTGTTGTGCATTTTTCTTGTATTAGTAAAAAAAAATTATAATTCATGTGTTGTGTGTTTACGGTACCAATCTTATAATTCATGTGTTGTGTGAAAAATTAGTTTATCATATTTACTCGTTTGATGACAGAACACATATCTTATTCTATTCATATCTAAGTAACTACGTAGACATCCAAAGTCGACAATTATTAATTGTCCATGTTTTTATCTCAATCTTTGTTCGATTTTATTTGTGATTTATTTTTAAAATATTTCATTTACACGCAATCAATTATATAAATATGTCATGTCCATGTTCATAGTCTTTTGTATATAATGTTTAATAAGTTTTTTTCACCCTTTAAGATAAAATTCATATTAATAATATTATTTATTTATTTATATTCACTATTCTAAAATTAATTCAATTTAGATAATAATATTTGACGAAAAATAGAGTGTAATTGTTGATGAAGGTATATATGATACAACAACATACTATCAAGTAAAATTCCTTAATTAGCAATATTTTTTCTTTGTGAAATATGATTTAAATATGAAAAATAATTATTAATACTACAATATTTAATCATAATTTAGTCACTATAACAATAATTTCGATTAACCTACTTAAACTTTTAGATTTGAATACATAATAGAGATATCCATTTTAATTCAATTACCTTAAGTTGTGGATAATGAATTTCAAATAAGTATTTAGGATGAATCCTGAGCATTAATTATCATTAATTATAGTCAAATTTTCTATTACATTTTGTAAGATATTATATTTATCATATTAAAAAAGTGATTCGGTAAAATTATCTCTATCATTTACTGTTTCTTAATCCTTGTACCAAATCAATAGTGGACAGCTATTATTGGACAGAGAGAGTATATATTTCTACTTAGTTCCCATTTTAATTGACTTATTTTAGATCATTTTAATTAAACATTTTTAAAGTATTTGAATAAAATAAAATAAAACTTATAAATAATTATTTTTAAAGCAAAATAAGAAAAATAAGTCATAAACCAGAAGTTATTAAAAATTATAATTTATAACTTCTAACTTATCCTAAATTATAAGCCAAAAATCAATTCATAGTCTCTTAATTACTTTTCTGTTTCGTTTTTCGAAGTCAATTTGACTAAACTTAAAAAATAAATTAAAGTAACTAAAGTTAATATTTGAAATTTAAAATTTAGGTGGTTGAAAACTATACGAAAAATGTTATAAATTACTATCCTTCTCATATTAATATGATACAAAATACATGTTCAAATATTAGTTAAAATTTATATAATTTGATCTTTATAAGTAAAATAGTGATAAGTACCAGTCAACGAGGAGAGAGTATGTTGCAAAGGTCTAGGCCAAGAGTATCAAAGGATCATAGGTAAATACATGTAAGCAAAAAAAGAAAAATATGGCTTTATTGAATGGGAAAAGAGGCAAAGTGGGGCATCAAAAACAGCCTAAAAGGAGTTGGGATTTGGTGTCAAAAAAGTGATTTTACTCTTTCAACACTGATTCCCTTGGTAATCTAACCTTAGTCATGCAAATTGTGACAAGATGGGATACTATACCTCAAATTTTGTGGACACCTAATTTATTGTTCCCTTCCTTTCATATTAGGTGGTGTTTTTAATTCTATATAAGACTTTCTCTGTTTAACAATAATTATTCACCATTTCTTTGTCTATTAATAATTGTTTATTATTGACTTGATATGATATTTTTTCTGTTCATCTTTATTTGATTTATATTGATTTAGCGCATGAATTAAAAAGTAGTAAATAATAGTGGTAATTTTATCAAATTATCTTTTGAATATAATTAATATAATGTATTGAAAAATATAATAGAGAAATAACTATAATTAATGACAAAGGTAAATTAGGAACTGAGTGTAACATTATTTCTTGATTTCATAAACTAAACAAATATTGTTGGACATCCTAAAATAATATAGGGGTCAAGTAAAGTTGGACGAAGGGAGTAAATAATAAGAGTAGTTTTACTATTTCCATCTCATATTATATGGACACCTTTCTATAAATATTTATCTCGTATTATATGGACAGTTACTAAATTAGGATAAAATTAATTATTTTTTGTCATTTTACCCCCACCATTAATTAGTGTATTAATGACTTTTTTCTAACTTAATTTAATGTACGCTGATATAAATAAAGAGTAAAAAGGTAAAATTCACTAATGCATTAATGATATTTTAATAACAGTGTAACATGGAAAGTGCCCATATAATATGGGACAAATAGAGTATCATAATATGTACAAGTATTATTGAATATTTATTTTTAGTATAATGAACAACTAAAGATGGACATAGGTAAAAGTACCCTTATTATGAAACAAAGAAAGTAGGGGTGTGCAAAAATTGAATCGACCGATAAAAACGTTATTGGTTTATTGTTATTGAGTTATTAGGTTACCGGGTTTTTAATGGTTTAAAAAAAAGATTATTGGATTGTCGGTTCGATATTGAATTTTTACTATTGGGTTATTGGATAAACCGATAACTCAATAAGATTATGATAATTTACTATTTTACCCCTTCATAAATATTAAATATTAGTAATTTTTAATAGCAATAGGACATTATAGCAATACTTTAAATATTTTAATCTTCACAGTACTTAATATTCGTAAGTTTGTAAACATAGTGTTCGTACTCTAGCTGTTTTTTATTAATGTAAATTCTAATTATTATTTTTATCGAATAAATCAAAAATCGAACAGTTAAAGACTTAAAATCGATAAATCGATGATGTATAAAATTCTCGAATCGACCGATGAACACCCCTAAAAAAAGTAATATACACAACAAGAAAACACCTCAACCAAGAATCACGGAGGTGACATATAATATTTAACTTTTTTCGAAAATCAATTTGACTAATTTAAAATTAAACTATATTAAATTAACTCAAGATTCATAATCACAATTTAGATATTTAAAATTTATATGAAAAATACTACAAATTATCACTTTTCTCAGGTTAATTTGATGAAAACATACATTCTAAAGTTTTGATCAAGTTCACATGTGTAATGACCCGTTAGGTTATCTTGAGAATAAGATCACACTTTTTCATAAAAACATCCCTTTTCGTAAATTTAAATT
>JBCEWC010000675.1:0-51403 GCA_038996855.1 Solanum aculeatissimum | reverse complement strand
ATTAAAAATTAAACTATATCAGTTTTAATATACTGAAAACATTAAAAAACGTATCAGTAATTAATTGGTTGTTTAATGTTTTTAGGTATCAGTGAAACTAACTGATAGTTTATAAATGTGTGTCATGTATCAGCGAAATATGAGAATTTTAGTAATTTTTTTAAATGATAGGGATTAATAGTAATTAAGTTTATAAATATCGTGTATTTATGTAATTTTTAGTTTTTTTTGTTGTTGGTTATTATGATTCTTGTTTTTTTTTCCTCCAAATGTTTGGTCATAAATTAACTCCATTTAAAAATAGTTATTTGTTTCATAGTTTTGAAAGGTACTACTCCAACTTTATCTTTATGTTTTTATTTATTTTAATTATATTATAGTCAAAGTAAGTGTCAAAGATTGAATTTTTTTACCCTAGTAATATTTTTTTTTTTTGAATCATATGTATCTATTAAGGAAGGGCATTAGGTACTTCTAACAAAGAAGATTATCATCGTCTATTATTTATTATAAACATAAAAAAGTTATCTTGTATGTATAGTGTGATTTTTCGGATGAAAGAAGTTGAAATAAAACCCTATTCTTCCTCTAGTTTTGTCGAAGTTTGAAGTTCACAGGATTAACTATTCCTAATCTGCATCTCGTTGAGCTTACTAAAAGGAAAAACACTTCTTGTTAGAAACTTTTTCTTTTATGATCAAGGCTCGACTTTGAAACCTCTCGATAAGTGTGAAGAGATCCCATGATAATATTATCCCCTAAAACAAAACAAAACATTTTTTTCAGAAAAAGATAACGTAGAAAATACATTAATTTTTTAAAAAACAATTAAAAAAAATTGATGTATCATCTAATAACTCGCTTTCAGCTTCAAATAACTCAAATTTGTAGGTCCATTTAAAGATGAAAATTGTGCATCCAACTATCTTTTATCCTCAAAATTTGTATTCGAAATTTCTAATTAAATATATAAACACTTTATCTATCGCACCACAATCGTCGTCAAGATAACTCTACACTACATAGTTCTTCAATTCAATTTTAATTTTTTTGCTACCTCAGCCACAAGATATTGACTTTGTCCATCTACTCCATAAAATGAATTAATTAATTATTAGTTAGCCATCAATTTTGCCAATTAAATGAGGAATTGTAAATATAATGGGCCATATGGACCTACAAATCCTAACAATTAGGTGAGGAATTGTAAATATATGGACACCAAATATTTTGTGGGTAAGTTGGACATTTTCATTAATAAAGACATATTTCCTTTTCTTGTATTATATGAAAATTAGGAGTACTATATAATTACAGGGACATTTTAATTAGTGTCAAATCTTATCTTTAATTTCCTCATTAATATTGTCATTTAGCTTGCTTGAAGGATAAAATTTTGTATATATCTATCATTTTGTCTTTGATTACGATGTATAACCATGGTTTGTATGTTTATAAAATGTTTAACAGTATCATATCTATATAGAAACGAAATATAATATATTGTATTTGTGTACATAATAAGTATATTTGTGTCTGTAATAATAATGAAACACATTATATTCATGCGGTTAATAAGTGTATCTCTGTATATATAAGTGAGGTTTAAACAGAATGATATGTACGTATATAATCTTAGTTCTATCTTCTGAAGGCTAAGATTTTGTAACAACTCATCTTGAGATGAGAAGTCTCACATCGGAGAAAATACAGGAAAGATGTTAGGTATATAAGTAAACATGTCTTACCTTACTAGTGACACATTTTAAAAGTGGACGATATCACTAGCAGACTTGGTCGTTACAGATCATATCAGAGTCACTCCTGTGTCAACTTTGTCGATGTGGGTCAGAGTTCAATTGAGTTTAGGTGAATCCTGATGAGGCGGAGCAAACCTCAGTGCTGAGTCTAGGCGATTCTATACAGTGAGGCAAACCTCAGCGAGGACGATGCTGAGTCCATAGATAAAAAATGGGTAATTAATAAAATCCTTTGACTAAATGTGAATAGAGTCTCTAAAGATTATTTTATTTAATTTTTATATCAAAATGGAGTTCCAATATGATGCACATGCATTATCTTTTTGTAATTAAATAATTTAATAAAGTGCTAATCTTTTTAATAATTAGTTGTCCAACTCATATTTTGGAAGATCCAATGTGCTGAAAATTATAGTAATAATTTTATAATAACAACTTGTAGGAAACTCTTTAAATAAGTGCAAATTTATTCACTTTTAATTAAAAAATTAAAATTAAAATTTTTTTATAAGAAGTTTTTTTTTCTCACCCCGATTGATATTCATATTGAGGTTCAGACTAATTCGAATTCGTACTCCGTGAGACATACTAAAGGTCGTGGACCAAGCATATATTTATCTATTTAAGAATTAAAGATTTTATTCGTCCTTATCACGACTTGTGGTGATTTAAATATTAAATTTCGATAGAAATATTTACTGAATTTTATACAATTAGATCTTCTTATCATAACTATCCTTTATAACAACAACGACAATAACAACATATTCAGTGAAATCACACAAATGAGATCTGAAAAGAGTAAAGTGTACGCAGTCTTTACCACTATCTCATAGAGATAGATAGACTGTTATCAAAAGACCATCGACTCAAATATAACAGTCCCAAAAGAAATATATAGAATAATGACAAATAAATTTTTCATGTTATCAATTTCACGATAGCAATCAAAAAAATATTTGAAAAATCGACGATGTTATCGCCACCTCACACTATTAGTCTTGGGAATTGGGATGATAAAAATGACACAATTATGCCACGTGTCACCACAATTCTCATTCACAAATCCAATTGTTTTATCTTTTAGCCAATCACTTTATGGCTTAGCCATTTTTGCTATTCTGTCCTAACCCCCAATAGATAATGTTTGCATATTACACTTGTCCAAATTATATTATTTATATATTCCTATAAAACCCTATAATTTTTTTTCCACATAATTCCTATATTGGTTATTTTGATTTTTGATTTGGTATTTAATATTTGTATTAAAAATAATTTATTTAAATTTATATCATGTAAAATTTAGTAAAAAAAAATATTTTCTAAGAATTTCAATTGATATATAGTGTGTTGGTTTTAATTATTATTAAATTTTGGTTCTGATTCTTGTGATACATCACTCGTCATATTTAACTTCAATTAATTGAAATACGTATTTTAATTTCTGAAATATATTTTGACTAATTTAAAAGGTGTATTATAATATACTTTCAACATAATACACATATAATTAAATAGTGAAATGATTAACAAATATGAAATATTCATAAGCAAAAGAGATTAAAGTGTAATCATATATTTATAAGGACCAAAATTAAAATTCACTAATAAATAAGGGATCAAAAGTGCTATTACCTCAATTATCATATGATTGTGTTAAATGAAAAAATATATATTACTATAAAGTACTCGATAGTTTTAAGAATAATTTGATATGCGAGATGAGATTTAATTTATCTATTTTTATATGAGATAATAATTTCGTCATTTTAATATAGATGATGTGACAAAATAGTTTTAGAATAAGCTGATACTTCAAATCAAATATAAAATAAAATTTATTTTAAATTTTATCTAAAAATATTAAATTATTAACTCACTTTCCATAATCTTTTCACTAGATTTGGTAGATATTTTCTAGTCATTTACACTTTTAAGGATTTACCAAAAAAATAAAAATGAAAATGAGAGTGAAGAAATTGTTTTTAAACACTAAATTCTATATTAAAATATTTCATTAATTACATGATAATAGATGCAAGAAAAATATGGTGTATTTTATAGTTCATAATGATGAAGATATTTTATTCTATTTTATTACCAAGTAAATTAATTATATATATATATATGATAAATAACTAAACTTCAATGAGATAGACATATTGGAATATCTCTCCATTACACTAGGTATATTCCAATCTCCAAATATAAAATAATTTATTTTCCAAAATGAAAAAATTATATGGACCACAATTTTAAAATTCATTTTTCTTTCAAATCATTGTACTACTTCAAATAAATTGTAAAAATAACAAATATCAACAAGGATTATGATCAAGTAAAATCTCAAATTCGAGTGTGGTGCAATAGATGATGTTGTTCTTTCCTTAATCAGAAGTTTGAAGTTCGAGCTCTGGAAATGAAAAAATCTTTGGTAAGGAGTACTTTCAATTAAATGGGCCCCTGCGTGGCACGAATTCGGATATAGTCGGACTCTAATGTGAGTACTGAACACCGGATGAGAAATAAAAAAAATTTTGTTTTTTTTAGAGAACAATTTATTTCTATAAATGATTTTTATATAATTTAGAATACAAATATTATATAAGGACAAACTCAATACGTAATTTTTTTGGCTTGAATTCAAATGTATACGATTTACAATAGAAGGAGCAGTCTATCTCCGATGTATAATTTTCTGACGTGAATTTAAATTTAAACAATTCGCTATACATTTATCTCATATAGGTGGAGATAGGGTTGACAATTGGCTGGGTTGAGTCAAATTTAAGCAGGTCATAATGAGTCAAAATAACAAATGAATCAAGATCCAACCTAACCCAAATTTGTTTGGTTGAGTTAAAACGGGTTGAGTAATGGATTGTAGAGCCGGTTAAGACTCAACTCGACTCGACCCAACTTTTACTATATTTTACTTATTTTATTTATTCCTTTTCAATATTTTAATATTTTATTAAATTATATTTTTCTTTATTCTAACTATATAAAACATATCAAATTAAAAAAAAATCAATTCGAGTTGCATATCAACCCAATTTTATATGGGCTAAATTGAAATGGATTGAATTAATAAATGAGCAGGTTATACGGTTCACAATATAGAAAGCACATTATATCTATTATATAATTTTTGACGTAATGCAAATTTATAATACGTGTATCAAATACTCGATGAAAAAAATACAGACAACGAATATTGGATGGAAAAAATATAATAAAAAAAATAAAAAAAAAAAACTATTATTATTTTTTTTTTCAAATTTCATTGTTTTCTTCTTCCCACTTCCCCCTGCCCATACAATATTCTGTCACTCTGCTTCTCTCTTTCCTCTCTCCGCCATTTTCAACTCCAATTTCTCTCTCAAACCATTTTTTTTTCTCTTTATACAAACGCACATGCTCTTCATTAATATATATATGTAGAGATATTTTGATCTGAGTCAACATTTTCTAGGGTTTATTCAAATTCTTCAATTCGTCGAATTTCCAGAAAAAAAAGTTTTTCTTTTTTGGGTGTGGCTAATTTTTCCTCGTTTGATTCATTTCTACGAGAATCAATTAGCCCAATCAACCCCTTTTCGTTTTCTTGAAGAATTTCTGAGAAAATCGATATATAAATTGCGATATATCGATATATAGAAGGAAACAAAAGGAGAAAATTTGATAGAGATTTTGGGGGGTTTTTGATATAAAGAGATGATGGGTAGTGGGTTACAGTTTAATCGGAGTTTTAACGGTGAAGATCGGTTTTATAGTGCTGCGAAGGCTCGCCGGAATTATAATCGGAGTTTTAACGGTGAGGATAGTCTTCGGAGAGCTAAGAGTGACGTTGGTGTTAATCATTCTCCGACGAAGCAGAAAATGAAGGTGTCTGCCGCCGATGAATCAGCGAAGGAGTTACCGGTGGTCGGTGTGCCGGAATCGGAAGTTTTGCCGCTTTGTAATCTACAGCGGTTTTTGAAATCTGTTACTCCTTCAGTTCCTGCTCAATATCTATCTAAGGTTTTAAAAAAGTTTATGGCTTTATTTTAAAATTGAATTTTGAAACTCTTTTTATGATTTTGGTTGATGATTTAACTCTTTTTTAGTTGGTATGGATGTGGGTTTTGATTGAAAATATTTGAGCTTGTATTAGTGGTGAATTATTCAAGAGTTCAATTGATTGGATTAGTACAGAAAGTATAAGACTTTATTTCGTTGTCGTTACTGTTCTTCCTCGTGTGTTCGTGTTGTGTAATGCTCCCCATTTTGCATTGTTTCATTGTTGTTATTGCTATCACATTGGCATCTCCTTTTTCAAACTGTTTGGCATGCTTTATTTGAGGTGAGGGTCTATTGGAAACAACCTCTTGTAGGGGTAAAGTTTGCGTGCACTCTACTCTCCCCAGGCCTTAGTTGTGGGATTGCTTTGGTATGCTGTTGTTGTTGTTTGTTTTTAAGGTTATAGGTTTGACTGAAAATGGTTGTATTGGTTTAAATTTATAATGTTTTGCTGGAGTTCGGTGGAATGAAAGTTTAACACCTGTTCATTGTTAAGATTTGAAAAATGGTTTTATTGATATAAATATTTAATCTTTTATTGTGTATGACTGATAATTTTACTGTAGTATACTGGTTGTGGTTGAAAATTTAACTGTTAAAGAAATATTAGTTGTTGTTTGTTGTTAATATTATAGGTTTTGAGTGAAAAGTGGTTGTGTTTGTAACAGACAACTATTAGGGGTTGGAGGATGTGTGATGTGGAGTTTCTGCCGTACTATGTGCTTGGCGACTTATGGGAGTCTTTTAAAGAATGGAGTGCATACGGAGCTGGAGTTCCATTGGTGTTGAATGAAGGTGACAGTGCAGTTCAGTACTATGTGCCCTATTTGTCAGGTATTCAGTTGTATGGTGACTCTTCAAAGGCTTCAGTCAAAACAAGGTATATATTTGCCTGTTTTTTTCCTGCCATGTTTAAAATGAGTTTTGTTTCTCATAGCGCAGCCAATGTTTTTGGCCTTGTGTACATTGTCAGAGTCTCAGTAAGGAGAAAGCTTTTGCATGATATTTTATTTGTGTGTATTTCCTTTTCCTCCGTGTCATTACCTCATTATGTTTTTGGTTATGTTGCTTGGACTCTTTCAGAAATGTTGATGCGTGTTGGGTCCTCCAAAAGTTGTGCATTTGTGAAGGATCCAATACACATGCGGCATCATTTTTGGAGAGTTAGAGCAAGATAGTTTTTTGGTCGAAAAGTTATACATAATATTGGTAAGAGAAGATAGTTCTATCAGCATCTTTTCAATAAACAAGTGGAAAGCAAAGAGTTCTGATGGCATACTAATAGAGGCTAGAAATTGTCTCTCATCCCTAACCAAATGCTGGATAAAATAATCATCCCAGGATTATTATCTCTCATCCCTTGTACCAAACGACCCCTAAGAGTGATAAATACTATTATGTTTTACCAATGAAAAAAATGCTATATATATATATATATATATATATATATATATATATCTCCTTTCTATCTATTTCTATTGTTAAGCATTGAACCAGGCTTCTGATTTGTACTTTGCTTTGTTCTCCCTTTCCCTCTGCTCGAGTCCGCCTTTCCCTATTCTTGATGTGCTTTTTCTGCTATCCAAAATAGGAGCAGAATATTTGGTCAAATGCTATGCAATTGCTATTTACCATCCTCTCTCCTGCGCTCATCTTTCTTTCTGATGTATCATTTATATCAATCTGTGCTTTCCTGAAATATTGTTGATCTCAATGCACTTCTTTAGGTAGTACATGGATGAATATGTGGCATATAGCTAGATGTCAGGTTTTATGAGCGTGTTTATGTTGTAAATGCACATGATTGTGTCTCAAAGATAGTCCCATACACCCTTCCCCTCCTCTTCTCTGAAAGGGTCTGAAACCTTGAATTGATGCTGTTTAGATTTTGATTAAGTAGCTTTAAGAAACATATTATATTGAATTGGCATTTTCTCTTGCATAGTAGGCGACCAGGTGAGGAAAGTGATAGTGACTATTTTCGGGATTCTAGTAGTGATGGAAGTAGTGACTCTGAACACGAGAGACGTTGCTTGAATTATTCAAGGGAGCAACGGATGTATCATAGCCAAGCAAGTGAAAGCTCTCTTAGTATCGATGGGTTATCACTAAGAGACAGTAATGCTACCTTCCAAGAAGGATTTTCTAGCGATGAGGGTGAATCTGGGTCTTCTCAAGGTGCCTTGTTGTTTGAGTATCTTGCGGACGATCAGCCTTATAGTCGTGAACCTTTGGCAGACAAGGTTGGTCTTTTTTTTAAAAAATTGATAAGTAAGATGGTTGGTCTTTTCCTCCCTCTTCCTCAAAGTAGTCATCTTTTGTTTCTTTCATTGATAGGTAATGGATAAGTTACTTGTCTTTTTGTTTCGTCTCCTATTCTCATTATGTTTCTTGTTCTGTAGATAGCTGATCTTGCTAAACGGTTCCCAGAATTAAAAACAATGAGAAGTTGTGATCTCCTTCCTTCCAGTTGGATTTCTGTAGCCTGGTATTTTTGCATTTCTTGCCATTTCATATCAGGAAGTATACTTTCCCACCCCTGAATTTTAATGTTCTGATGTCTCTCATGCAGGTATCCAATTTACCGAATACCTACGGGACCTACTTTAAAAGCTCTGGATGCATGTTTTCTGACCTTTCATTATCTTCATACGCCCATGCCAGGTATCTGACATTTTCCACCGTAAAATTGCCTTTGTTTTTCGGTGAATATTACAACTGCGGTTTCTTCTGTTCCCTTGTGTTGTAGTAGGTTGGTAGGAGTAGTTGTATCTTTATATAGTCTTGTTACTACCCTTCATTTATTTTGCTACTTTTATTTTATGTATAAAATTGTCATTGCTTTTAAATTTAGTCGATGTTCTATATCTAGTATTTTTTTGTTTTTGGGGTTGATATAGTTGAGCCAAGGGTCTTCTGGAAATAGTCTCTCTATCTCTATGGGGTAGTGGTAAGGTCTGCATATGCTCTACCCTCCCCAGACCCCTCTCGTGGGATGTCACTGGGTATGTTGTTGTTGGCTTCTTCTGTTCCGTTTCGCATTTTTCCATCTTCTGAACTGGCATGTTGATATTCATGTATTTCCTTAATCTATTTAAGAAAAAAAGAACAGAATTAATTGCTGTCAAACAAAGAATGATCGACTGCATCAAGTTCTTTAGATTTATTGCAATCAATTTAGTTTAACTCATCTCACATGGAAGTAAGGATTTAAGAAGCCTCCAAAATAGTTGTATAAAAGAAAATGAAACATAACCTACGTGGAACTTGCTAGCATGAGGATTTAAGAAGCCTCCAAAATAGTTGTGAAAAAGATGTCCACCCTAAGTTCATTAGCTCTTTGCTAGCATGTTGGAACTTGGACGCCACTCTCTTCTTTTGTTTTGGTTTTGTTATTCATGTGTGTCCTGGTGAATAAATCTGGTGAAGAATGTGTTAAGAGTGTCTATTACAATAGTCTAACGTGGGTTACTTGTAGCGTTTTAACTAAATTGTTCTGTTGCAAATGTGTGGTTGAAATTTTAGTAATTTACATGGACTTTCTGCAGGAAGTCGAAGTGGTCATTCTGCGGTTGTAACATGTCCGACTGATACAGATGCAGCCTCTAAGATCCCATTACCTGCTTTTGGCCTTGCTTCATACAAGTTTAAACCGTCACTTTGGACTCCAAATGGCGGACCTGGAAGACAGTTAATGAGCTCGCTCTTTCAAGCTGCTGATGATTGGCTGACGCTGCTTCAGGTCAATCACCCAGATTTCAGTTTCTTCTGCCAGAGATGAAAACTAGATCTTCTTCTCGTTCTGTGGTGAGAGAACCACTCTGTGCTTGATGCAGCTGTTGATTTTCTGAGGAAAACTGGGTTAAGACTTGAGGATTCTCTAACCTTAAGTTACAATGCTGTTATCTGTACTATGAGGTAAAACAAAATCCAAAAAGAAAAAAAAAAGAAAAAAAAAGAGAAACAGTAAATGGAAAACCAGCTCTCAGGAAAGGGCTGGGAAAGGAGTGGAAAAATAGTAACGGGGAAGTTACAAATAAAAGATCGATAACAGGCGAGCTGATGAGTACCAAAGCCTACGCAGTGATGAAACGACTGAAAGAAAAACACGTATAATACTAAGATGACACTACAATGCTCCTCATTTTCGCTTAATAGTAGAGAGAGCAGGCTGGTTTTTTAACTGCCCTGAATTTGTTGGTGTGTTATTATACTAGCATTCTAGCATCTTTTGATAGAGCTACTATGGTGGTGAAATGTAGCTTCCCTTTGTCATGTACATTATTTTTTAACTTTTGACTTTATTTAGTAATAATAGACTATATTTAGGTAAAATTCTGTCCCATTGCTTCTTTTGTTGTTTTTCTGGGCAGTTCAGTATCTCTATTTTTTTCTTTCTGATCTGTTCTTGGTGTTAAAACTGAGTTACTGACTTATTGGTGTGGCTTCTTGGTGCTGGTCTGGAGTATCAGTCTATAGAAACCACCTCTCTATCCGTCGCGGAGGTAGGGGTAAGGTTTGCGTCCATTTTACCCTACTTAGACTCCAATTCATGAAATTGTATTGGATATGTTGTTTATATATCTAGAGGATTAGTCTTCTGCTAGTGTTATGTTGGGGATGAAAGCGATTGAAATACAATGTCGATTTTCATGGGCTAACATACATGAAAAATTAATTTTTATTTGGTGATTTTTAAATGCCAAAAAAAATTTGTGTGGATCTTTTAGAGATTATGCGTATAATTCATTAGGTCATTGTGGATGATTTTAAAAAAATTGGACAAATTCGACATACACATGATAACATTTTTTGAAGAGTTTGAACAATATTTTGACTTTGGTATATTCACACAAAACTTGATTTCACATCATTAACATAAAGAGAAGTTTTGTAGAAAAAAGAAGACAATTTTCCAATGAAAAAGATATGAAACGTTAAATAGACCCTTCTAGTTCGATCTTTTCCAAACCCCACACGTATAACGCATGAGCTTAGTGCACCGAGCTACCTTTTTAGTTCAAGCTAATTCCATGTCATTGAACTTTTTGTCTAAAGCCTCAGAACAAAATTGTCCCATTTTATGATAAAAACCAACCATATCTGAGAGTTGTTCAAGTGACATTTTTGCAAGAATAGCCCTAGCCATTTTTTCTCTTTCTTCATTCATCTTCAATCTGTTCATGTATGTTGATGCATTCCTCACTGTTGCTCCCATTTGCTTCAACCTATTCTCTTGTTGCACACTCAATGCTGTGTTCGCCTACATATGTCATGCATAAAATCGTTCAGAATCTAGAGTCGGTTAGTTCAAATTCTTCGAAATGAGTGTAGTTGTATTATGTGTAATCATAGGGAGAGGACTCTCAAACTTCAGATAGTCAGTCAACTAAGCTACTAAAACCCCTCGTTATGTGTATTCATTTATAGATACTTCAGAGCTTAAAATAATGTGTTCAGTTTGAACCAATAGAATATATCGAATGTTAATCTCACAAGTGGGGTTTAGGGAGGGTAGGATATATGCAAACTTTTACGGAGTAGAGAGACTATGATGCAATAGGGTCAACCAATGGCGGAGCCAGAATTATATTTAAGGAGTTTCAAAATTTTAAGAAGTAGACACACAAACTAGCATAAGGGGGTTCAACATCTATTATATACATAAAACATTATTTTTACTATATATAAATAGTATAATTTTTCGTCGAAGGGGGTTCGGATAAACCCCTAATTACAGTGTGGCTCCGCTATTGGGGTCAACCATGAAAAACATGTTTATAACCTAGGGAAGGACCGCACTCAAAGGGTGTGAAGCAAGCATTATATAAGTGAGTGCTTCTACGGTTCGAACCAGCGACCTATAGGTTACATGGAAACGACTTTATCGTTGCACCAAAAAATTTTGAAATATATATATAAAAAAAATTGTACCTCAAGAAATTCCGCTCCAGGTTCAAGTTCAGATTCTTTTTCTGAAATTCTGCCAAGTCCAGTGCAATACATATTTTTTGCAATTGAAAAACTTTTAACAATGCTTTTCCTTTTGCTCTCTAATTCATGGTTGAATTTAAGCTTTCCAGAACCATTAAGCTTCTTCTCATATGCAATTACTGCTTTAACAAATTCCTACAAAACCAATCAAATAAATTTAAAACGTCGTTAAGTTTTATGCACAATCAGTATAAAATACATATAAGTGACCTAAGTCTGGACTCTGGAGTTCGTGTCTTGGGAATAGATTCATCTTTGATAAGGAGCACTAAGATGCCCTATAGTGATCTTTTATAGCGTAAATCTGAATTAGTCGGGCCAGTGAATTTCGAATACCAAATGATGATTTGACACATTTGACTTTGTTGTATACTATCTTTTCATTAAATTTTCCAACACTTTATGGTTGATCAATCACATGGTTTCTTGGTAAAGGACATAGACAAGTGGTCAATTTAATAATCATAACTTTAGATGGTCTCTTTTTATACTCTTTATGTATTCGATATTCATTGATTCGACTAATTTATATTCGACTCTCGTAAGACTTATCAAGGGGGGAGACTATCGTGATCCACCAAGCCCTTTGGTCTAACAAACCTCGTGGATTATTTGTTCCTCGGACTACGCCATCATCAAACCCAAAAGCAGGCAATATATTTATTTTGATCTAAATCTATGACACGTATTATAGCTTCGACCCGATAAACAACAAGCATATACTCAGTGAAATCGCACAAGTTGGGTCTAAGAAGGATAAAATGTACGCAAACTTTACCACTACCTCATAGAGATAGAGAGACTGTTTTCAGAAGACTCTCAAATTAAGCTCAAAGGTGGACAATATATTTATCACGACCCAAACTCATGACACATATTATCTGCTTTGGCCCAACAGACCCCGCTAACAAATTTCTCCCTCAAGCTACGTCATCGTTGAGCCCCAAAACACACATATCATGAGCTTGGATTGTGACAAAATGTCCTATACATCAAAAGCTTCTTCATTCCAATGACTCGAACTCAAAACATCTGAACTCGATAAAATAAATTAGTAAGTTGGGAGTTTAATTAATTACCTGGTAAGCCATAGCACATCCTGGATAATCAAAATCACCATTATCTTGTCCACGCATACGTTCAGGATGAAATTGTAATCCCATAATAAATTTACCTTCTTCAGGATTATATGCATCTGGATCATAAAAACCTTCAATTAATCCATCATTAGCAAAAGCCATTGGCACAAATCTTTGTGCTAATCTCTTAACCCCTTGATGATGATAACTATTAACCCAAATTTCATCATCATTATCTTCTAATGAATCCTTAAACCATTTGTGTAATGGTGTATCTTTAACTATTTTCACCGCATGTCTATGTCCATCATAGTTTTCATAGTTCATGTGTACAACTTTTTCATACTTTTGACCTATGTCGCTCGGACTCTGATTCTGACTTAACACTTCAGAAGAGTTGGAGGTTTGATAACTCTTGGACAATTCTTCCTCTAGAACTTGATGAAGTGTGTCACCACAATCAACACTCGGACTCTGTCTCTGACTCTTCAGTAACAATATTTCTGAAGAATCGGAGGCTTGATAATTCTTGGACAATTCTTTCTCTAAATCTTGATGAAGTATGCCACCACAAGCAACACTCGGACTCTGTCTCTTCAACAACAACATTTCTGAAGAGTCAGAGTCTTGATAATTATTGGACAATTCTTCCTCTAAATCTTGACAAAGTGTGCCACCACAATCAACACTCGGGTTGTGTCTCTCACTCTGACTCTTCAACAACAACACTTCTGAAGAGTCGAAGGTTTGATAATAATTTTTGGACAATTCTTTCTCTAAATCTTGATAAAGTGTGCCACCACAAGCAACATTAAGGACTTGTGAACCTCTACAAATTCCCAAATAAGGTATATTTCTCTCAAGACAAAGTCTTGCAAGAGCTAATTCAATTGAATCTTTTTCCCTATCAATTGTTGTGTCACTTGAATGTAATTTCTTGATTTCTTCAAGTTCTTCTTGTGATAATCCACATAATTCATCATCATAAAGTGATGGATCAATGTCTTCTCCTTCACATAGAAGAACTCCATGAATTGGTTGAAAGCTTTCTAGTAACATATGTACACCACTAACTCGCGGCACTATAACAGGCGCTGCTCCATAACTCACAATAAGATCTAAGTGATATTCACCTACAGAGTCGAACATATAATTAAGTAAATAAAAATATTAAAATAAGCACAAAAAAGTAAATATAAGTGTGTTACTTCTTCCTTTTTATGTATTCAAACGAGTCGATCACATAATTCAACAACGATAATGTAACAATGGACATGAAATTTTTTCAAAGATATCATAATTTAATTTTATTTATAAAATATCTTACAACAAAAAATTCTCTTTTATCCCAAATCCAATTCCTCCACAGACACGAACCCCGATTGGATTCAGTCATGCTACACTTTTTAGTTATCGAAAAAAAAATACATGAATTAATAACACAATTTTAAATAAAAAATTAAAACAAATATAGATGAATCCAATACTTACCAACAAAATCAACAAATTTATTTTTTCGAACAGTTCTTCTAGAAACAATAAGAACCCTAGGAAGAATTGTTGATAGATCTGGAGCCATCCTCAAAATCCAAGAAAAATAATAATAATTAAAAAGACTTAAAATAAAAATAAAAATAAAAATAAAAATTCCACAAAGATTAATATATATATATATATATAAAAAAAAATATTTTTGAAATATATAAGACTATGAACAAAGGTGATGATCATAATCAAGTTTATATAGGGTACATCATGCAAATAAATAAATTAAAAATTAAAAATATTAATAATTAAAGATAGGCGTTGTCGAGTAGCCACACAAAAATAATATAAAGGGTTTGATTGGTTGGTGAGCGGAGTTACAGTTCAGCTTACGTGTTCAGTCATAAATCGAGTCAGAATTTAGGGTTTGTATGTTCAATTTTCGAGGTTCTTAGTTTTTTAAAAAAAAATTATTATGGATTTGTGTTGAATATTTGTTGTAATTTTAGTAAGTTTTCGATTCAAACCTTGTATTTGTATTTAAAATTTCGTTAAATATGTATAGTAGTTTATCTAAAATTCAAATTTTTTTTTCGTCTCGAGATTAAATTATATTATTGTTATTATTAATTATATATTTCATTATTGTAAATAGAAGTCAAAAGGTTTGATAATATATGCTGACGTGCTAATGAGTGTTTATCAAAACTTAAACGGATCTTAACGAATATGCCACTTGGATTTTAGATTTTTTTTTAAAAATATTTTTTATTTATATAAAATTAAGTATTTCGTTTAGGTGTGACATAATGGTCAATAAGATGAAATGAAAAATATTCGAGATTAAAAAATAGTTGTTATATGACTTATTTTTGTAAAAATTTATTTGCATTGGGTGATCGTTGTCAAACAGATTTTTCATGATTATGTTAAAAATTAGGTGAGAATAAACGATGATTAATTATAATTTCATGATATATATAAACTATTCATTGGAAAAAGAATTTGAATAGGAAGTGTGTAATAAGTAGGAGTGTGCATCGGTTGGTTCGGTTTGATTTTATATATTATCGATTCGGTTTTTAAATATGCTAAACCAACAAAATATTTTTTATCGATTTTCGATTTATCGATTTTTGGTTTACCCGATAAGAATGATAATGATAATTTGCATTAATAAAAAACAGATAGAGTACGAAGACACTGTTTATAAACTTGCAAAATCTATAATTAGTTAATTACAAACTAAAATATTAAAGTGGATAATTAATCACTTAAGTACTGTAAAGATTAAAATATGTAAAGTATTGCATAGTGTCCTATTACTATCAAATTACTAATATTTAATATTTACAAAGGGATAAAATAGTAAATTATTATAATCTTATTAGGTTATCGGTTTACCCAATAGCCCAATAGTGAAAATCGATATAGAACCGATAACCCAATAATTTTTTTAAACCATTAAAAACCCCATAACCTAATAACACAATAACATTTTTATCGGTTCAATTTATCGCTCGGTTTGATTTTGGCACAACCCTAGTAATAAGAAAATTTTATTATGTATTCAGGTGTTTAACTGAATCAAGTTATAGTTCGACTGTCTAAATAAAATTTAACGATAAGAGATTGTCGATATATTAAGATTAATTATAGTAATGTAGTTGTATGCATGTTTCCTTTTAATATCAATAAATTTTTCAACTTAAGATAAGGCACAACCAAAAATTAAAAATTTCACAACTATTTTATTCATAGACAAAATTGGTACAAGTATATTAATTTCTCTTAATAGTTGGCTATTTTGGTGCTTTGAATGTAACCATATTCTAATTTGACATAATCACATTTAGAACATTAAAGATAAACTCTAAATTTTAAATATTTATTTGTTTGTAGTAATTAATAATATAGTAGAAGGTCAATCAAGATATGCTTCTTCTTTTTTTTAAATTTAATGTGGATTAGATCATGATATATAGAGTTATGCCCTATAATTATCTTGAACCTAATTAAGAATTATTATTATTTTTTAATTATGGATTTGTAGTCATCCTAAATCATATATAGACTTGTGTCAGACACCTATTTTTATTATTAGAGATTCAATATACGTTTTGACGTTCAGTTAATCTGAATATATTAACATTAAAAGGTTTCACTTTGATAATTAAAATACTTTCTGTAAAAAATGACTCTAATAAAGAGGCAAAGGTAGAAATCATTGAAGATCGAATTCGATTGAATCTAAATAACCCAATAAGAGATTGGGCTTTGTTTGGGCCCATGTTATTATATAGGTGAGCAATAATAAATTAAACTTTAAATTATTTTTTAAATATAAATAAATATTTTTAAAATATAAAAGAAAAAAATATTTTCTAACTTTTTTTATGTTTAATTTGTCAAAAAAAAAAAGAAAAGTAATGCAGAAAAGCTGGTGAAGAACAACCTGAAAACCAGCAGCCACCCAATCTCCAGCTCTACATTTGTCTCTTTCACAATTCTTTTCTGTTTTTTATTTTCATCCAACGTTCATTATCAACAATAGAGTTCAATTAATTCATGTAAAATTTTATTTTTGGGGAAAGAAACTTTTTTTTAATAGTCAAAGCTTAAACGCGAGAACTCTACCTAAAGAAAAAATAATTTTATCCATTACATCACATCTTTGATAAAAAGGAATATTTGAGATAATTTTTATATTTTGTCACTAAATAAAAGTATATATTATATTAAGAATTTAATTTTGAATGTGTTATTTTATTTTGTCTAATTTGCTATTCTAAATAATAATCTTGAGATAACTTAATCTGGGATGACATCTTTGTGCAGTGGATGGGGTTGTTTTCATCTCGAATTCGAGTTATGAGTACGGAAAAATCTTTGGCAAAAAATGCTTCCCTCGAATGAGTCCTATGCGGTGCGAATTTAGAGTAGTTGGACTCCAATATGGGCACCGGATACCAGAACAACAAAAAAAAAAGGAGCAAATTTCATAAATGACAAACATATGAAACCTAATTATGTTTGATAGCTATAGTTTGAGTAATTACATTTCGTAACTATAGTTATAACAATGTTTGTATAATTCGCTATATAATTCCCAGTTTTGTATAACGTTTGTATAATTCGCTATACAATTCACAGTGTTTGTGTATTTAGCTATACAATTTGATTCGCGCACAACTTTT
The DNA here is from genome assembly GCA_038996855.1 of Solanum aculeatissimum. NCBI lineage: Eukaryota > Viridiplantae > Streptophyta > Magnoliopsida > Solanales > Solanaceae > Solanum > Solanum aculeatissimum. Next base: position 33,823 of record JBCEWC010000675.1, on the reverse strand, counting down.
GTATAATCACGCACAATATTTACATAAATAGCACAAATTATAATTACAACTAGATATTTATCGCGAATCATAATTAGTTCAAGCTATATCTAGCTAATTTTTCCAAAAAAGAAATCTGGAGTGACACTCTCACACTATAGTGTACACTCCACTATCAAACAAAGATCTATATTTTTTCTATAAAGAAAGTAGAGGACCCTACTTTCCAAAAAAACTATATTTGATTAATCATTTTCACTCTTTCTTTTTTGTCATAAAGCAACAAAAATGGTACCCAAAGCTTAAAAAAAGTAGGTGTTAAGTGCTAAATATATTCAAATAAAAGTGAAAAAAAATCTGTTTTCCAGTTTGAGCAGTAATGGGGGTTTCTGTTCCTGTTCTTGTAATTGTTGTTGCACTTCATCTCATTGCATTTGTTCTTGCTGTCGGTGCTGAACGACGTCGTAGCACGGTATTCTTTTTAGATTATCTTATATTTTCTAATTTTTTATTTTATTTTTTGCTTCTGAGTATAGTTAAAAATTGGTTCTTTTTTGTTCTGGTGTCTTGGAGATAGGTAAAAATTGATTTTTTTGTGTTAGTATGTGATTTTTTTTCTGGGTGTAGTTAAAAGATTGGATTGGATTGTCTTTGATGTTTTTGGTTTCTTGTGTTGCTTGAAGATTGATTGTTGGGTGTTTTTTTGTTTCTGGATATAGCTAAAGGTTGTTTTTTTTTTTTGGTTTCTGGGTATAGTTAAAGTTTTCTTTCTGTTCTTTGTTTATGGATGTAGGTAAAGATTGATTTTTTTTTTTGTGTGTGTGTATACTTATTGTGAGTGTGTGTGGTTGTTTCTGGGTGTAGTTAAAGATTGAATTGTCTGGGATATGTTTGGTTTCTTGTGTTGCTAAAGATTGATTATATTTTTTTGGGGTGTTGAGTGTTTCAGGATGGAGTTGAATAGTTGAAAATTGAATTTTTGGGGTGTTAGGTGTTTCAGGATGGAGCTGAATAGTTGAAAATTGAACTTTTTGGGTGTTCATTGTTTCTGGAGATAGGTAAAGACTGATTTTTTGTGTTAGTGTGTTAATTGTTTCAGGGTGTAGTTAATGATTGGGTTGTGTTGGATGTTTCTGGTTTCTTTTGTTGCTAAGGATTGATTTGTTTATTGGGGGGTGTTTGGTGTTTGAGTTGTGTAGTTGAAAATTAAATTATTGGGTGTTTTTTGTTTCTTGGTGTAGTTAACAATGACAAAAAACCCAGTGAAATTCCTTTGAATGGGGTCTGAGGAGGATAGAGTAGAGTGTATGCGTTAAAGATTGATTTTTTTCTTTTTTGGTGTTTTAAAGACCTAAGTTTTTGGTTTTATTTGCTAATGAGTCTTCCTTGAGCTGAGGGTATATGGATGACAGTCTCTCTACCTCCCAAGTACACTCTACTCTCCGCATAGTGGGATTACATTGGTATGTTGCAGTTGTTGCTATTGAGTCTAGTTGAAGATCAAATGTTTTTGGTGTTTTGTTTCTGGGGTATAGTTAACGATCTGAACTTCTTTTGATTTTTGGGTATAGTTACATGGTTGGTGAGGATTCATATCCCAAGCATTCATATAGCCAACTCCATTTTGCTTGGAATTTGAGACATGGTAATTGTTGTTGTTGTTCGAGTTGGGATTGAGGCGCAGTAGTAGTATTAGTAGTAATTGTTGTTTCTGTGTAGTTAGTTCCCTTTTACGGGGTTCTCTGTGTAGCTATATATATAAATTTGAATGTTGTTTTGTGTTTGTGAAGGCAAAAGTTAAACCAGATGAGTATGATGAAAGGTCGTACTGTGTGTATGGAACGGATGCTTCTACAGCTTATGGGTTGGCGGCATTTGGGTTGCTTCTGATTAGCCAAACATTGGTTAACGGTGTTACCAAATGCTTGTGTTTTGGAAGAGGGATGATGGGTGGTAGTTCTACCACTTGTGCCATTTTCTTCTTTGTCTTCTCCTGGTAAGAATATAATTACCGATCTCTCTCTTACGTTCAGTTTATTTACATTCGTTTGTCTGGTTTTAGTGCGTTTACCCCCTAGAGTTTATGAAACAGTGACCACTAGATAATTCTGATCTTTATAGCGTGTACTTAAGTTGTGATTGTAATTTGTACTTGTGCAATAGGTAAAGAAATGTTCATAACCAAAATCCTTGTGTGTTTTGGGTGTAAAGATGCCTACAAATGGTTCTAACCTTGTCCATCCGCTATGCACCATTGACTGCTTCATTTTTCTTCGTCGAAACTCTATTTTGCTGATCATTGATCCTTTCGGGCTTCTCCAATTGTTTTGGCGGAGAAGCTTAATTGTTGTTCTCCTGTATTCTTATTCACCCTCATGTTCACCTCCTCCCAAGCTTAGTTCACCCTAACAGTTCAAACTTCCAACATGTCAATCTATGCCTTCCTATGGCAGACAACTTTAAATTTGTTGTCTTTCACTCTCAAGAGTGTGAAATGGGGCAGAACCACGAGATCTCAGGTTCAAATTCCAATAGAAATAAAAAATAATACTAGGTGATTTCTTCCCATTCACGGCAAGCCTTAGTGGGTACTAGCAAGTACCTGGTGGAACTTGCCGAGGTTAGAAAATCAATTGAGAGAAACTTTTTTAGTATTTCGTTGTTATCCTGCTCTCCTGCCTGCCAAGTCTTGAACCAGCTCCACCGGAAATTAAAAATGGTAACAGAGTTGAAGATTACATAAGGGATAAGAAGGATTTTAAATACTTACTCGCACTTGGTGTTACATCAAACCCAAACAATATTAACGTTAGCAGTTAAAAATTACAGTTATTGTACATATCACTTAACCATGGTTGCGTGACAAATGAGTATATGAAAGACACTCGTCTTGCATTCATTTATTTAGTGTAAACACAGAGTAAACTTAGTTTTTACAACACTTCCATAACATAGACGCAGATGGTTTGATGGCAGTGATGGAATGTGATGTGGTGATGGAATTGGTTTCAATGTTGACTATGGTGGATAAAAGCAACAAAAGATTTAATGAACTTTCAATCCATTACTTGAAATGATGAAGATGTAAGTTCAGATGCAAGTAATAGGCAAAACCTGTTGAAATAAACATATGAAGAAATAAGAACACATTCAACTATGTTCCCCAGAAAAATGATTCGCTCCCGTTTGGCCGTAGATTTTGAAGTTGAATCTTGAAAATTCGAGATTTTGATGTTGTGGTTTTTGGAATTTTGAAGTTATGTTTGGACATGAATTTTACTTGATGTTTTTTCTTAGAAGTTTTGTGAGTGGAAGTCCTAAATATCCAAAAACTAGTTAGAGCCATTTTCGGGAACTTGAAAGTATTTGAATATCTGATCAGCTTTCATGGCCAAACAGATATTCGAAGACAAATTTCAAAAACTACTCCCAAAATCTATGGCCAAACGCTAGCGGAAAATGGGGAAGGTTGCAAGGGAGAGGGGAGTGAGAATACTAGCAAAATTCTCAGAGACACTTTCATTACTTTATACAAATTTCTTCTCTATCACATTCTTTTTACCTTTTGGCTCCACTGGGCGCGTTGTCGCGATAACTTTTTATAAATCCATTCAACGAAGCTGTTGATGTTTTTTAATCCCTGCTGAACCTCCCTATCTAAAGCAGCCACGAAAATCTATTGCTTACTTCCTCTTTTGAATGACAAACAGGGTTAGCTTTTTAGGAGCAGAAGCATGCTTATTGGCAGGATCAGCAAAGAATGCATATCATACAAAGTATCGTGCTGTTTTCCGAGTTGAAAACTTGTCATGTGCCACCCTCCGAAAAGGTGTATTTGCTGCTGGTGCTGCTCTGACGTTATTATCAATGATCGGATCCATTGTCTACTACTGGATACACTCAAAGGCTGATACCGGTGGATGGCAAAAACACCAAAATGAAGGACTTGGAATGGCAACATCTAACTACACTGAATCTACTGAAAGGAAGGGCTGAATCCATGTTTCTTCTAAAAGGTCCGTTACATTTACTAGTCGAACAAGGTGTTTCGATGAGGAACTTAAACATGAAAGAGTTCTAGTTCTTTGGTTTGGTTTTGTGCTACCCTAGTTACAAACATAACATATCATATATGAACGTAGTCCGTAGGAATATAAGTAAAAAGGCGTACTATTAGCAGTATCCGCGTCAACGTCTTGTCTGTAATAGCTTTTCTTAGATTGTCAATTGTATGCATATGTACAATGTAAGCCTTCATTTCTGAGAAGGTTATATACTATGATCTCTATGATATTTTCTTGGTTGTGCACTTGAAAGTGAGTACAATTTTACAGTCTGAAACCATTTTCTGCAGTTTATTTTGCACTTTTATATAAGTGAACAAACTATGAAATGAAAAAAGCAACATTTTAGTGAAATTAAACTAGAACATCCCACCTCCCAATCCTTCGGGGTGGCCCAATGGTTTGGACTTGAGACTTCTGTGTTGGAGGTCTCAAGTTTGAAATCCCTTGACAGCAAAAGCAAGGGGTTTGCCTTCTTGGTCGAGCTCGTTACACCGAGTTTGCCTAGTGCAAGTTACCTCTCCTATGTAGTTTGTGAGCTATTGCATAGAAGTGGGGGCGCTACGGGTTCTCTTTATCATCAAAAAACATTCTACCTCACACAACAGTAAGTATCAGATAACTCTGTCTACCAAAACTAGGACAGTAAATAGCAACATTTGTGTTACAAACAAGTCATACATAGCAAGAACATTCTAACCCTATTGAAATCAAACTAGAACATCAACATAGTAATAAACTTAAAACACTTAATTCAAATCAATTTAGGTCAGTCAAAAACAAAAACTAAAAAGAGAAAAAGGATACAATCTTTAAAATAAAATTGGCAAAAACATTAAAAAGATTGAATCTTTTAGTGAAATGTAATAAGGATTAGTATCATAAAGTTAATTAACCTTGAGGAGATATATGAAATTATCCATTCTTTATGTACTAATTATTGTAATTAGTACTACTAATCATGGGTTTGACCAAGCTTTAATTAATTGGTTAGAGGTAGAAAAATTGAATTAAATTATAAGCACATTTACTATTGATCAAACACATTTTTCTTGAAGAAAACTAGAATTACAACAACCAACATTAGGAAACTTATATTACCAAAGATAATTAACTCCCAACATTAATACCAATACTACCATTATTATTGAAGAACAACATTAAGGATATATTACACTCTTCAACAACAAGAAAATACACATCTTAGTCATATTGGCCTCAGTCCCAAACAAGTCAGGATCGGCTACATAAAATCATCTCAGCCCAACATTAGAGGCTACTTATAGAAAACAACAAACAACTACTACATAAACAGGTAGGGGTCGACTATATGACTCTTGACTGATCATACCATGTTACTCCATATAAACTCGTCTCAAGCCAATATTAAGAGGCTAATTATAGAAAACAACTACATAAACAAGTAGGCATCGACTATATGACTCTTGACTGATCATACCATGTTACTCCGCATAAACTCGTCTCAAGCCAATATTAAAAGGCTAATTATAGAAAAAACAACAACTACGTGAACAAGTGGGGTCGACTATATGACTCTTGACTGATCATACCATGTTACTCCATATAAACTTGTCTCAAGCCAATATTAATTTTCTTAGCAATGTGGGAAAGGGGAACCACAAGTATTAGCAACTTTCTTGGCATTAGGAGAAGAAATCATCTTTTGAAGTCTTGGATCCTTCATGTATTGGCAAAGACATGGCCTTTGTTCTTTTAACTTTGAGCAACAAATTGAACTTGGAGTTGTGGATGATGTTATGGCATTTGCACATGCACTTAGTTGCAATGGATTGCAATTCACAGATGCTTTTGTTACCTTAGTTTCTTGAACAAGAACAAGAAAAAGTACAATTGCAAAAATAGCCACATACCTCATTGTCATTTTGGATGATTTAGTGTGTGTGTGTAGCAAGAGGGAATTGTTTGCAAGTGATGAGAATAGTTGTTGTTGTGTGTGCGATGTGATGAATGCATTGGCATGTAAGCTCTATTTATAGAAGGGGAAGGTCATAGAAGGAACCAAACCAATACTAAAAAAATCACTATTTTCCGATTGAAATTTTTGAATGAAAAGTGTTCAGTGGCTATTTTTTAAATATTTCGATTGAATCAGTGAAAAAAATAATAATATTGTTTTCATACCAAAAGTGAGGAAGTTTTTCGGTATTTCAATGGAAATATGTTTCCCCAATGTATTTTCCAGTAAGCTGGTTCGATGGAAAATGAGTGAGAAAAATCATGTTTTGATAGTATAAATTTTTCACTATAAAAAAAATCCTTTGTTTCTAGCCGTGAAAATTTAAACTTGACGAGTTCAACTTTTAGGACACTTGATACAGATGAAATTAATATCGTATTTTTGAAATTCATATGTACATAATTTTATATTAGCCCAAACTTTATTATTTTTCATATTTATATCTATGTTTCGTGTCGAAAATGCTAATTTCAATTGTACAAAGTTAAATATATACAAAATAAAGTAAAATAAAAAGAAGATTTTTTCTTTTTTTTCCCTCCACTTTTTTTTCTCTTTGTCATGTGCTTGGTTAAAGTAAACTAAGGATTTATTTTCACAAATCATTTGATTTGGAAGATTGTAATTCCACTTTTTATGCCACAGAAATAACTTTGTCATGTTGTTTTTATACTTGGTTGAAATAATTTTTTCTGTATATATAATAGATATCGAATTCCCTTCGACTAGTTCATGTGTCTACTTTTTAAATTTTGAATCCCTAAATGAAAATCTTGACTAACCAATAACCATCTTTCGGCTAATCTAGCCTCCTCCGTCCCTCGAGACTACCAAGGGGTAGTATAGAAATATTCACCTGTTTTATCCATCAACTACGCCTTTTAATCTGATCTTAGGCCCTGACTCACCCTCCGTGGATGAACCTTATGGAGGAACCCTTAAGTTTTCAGGGCATCGAATTCTCACCAATATTTGCGTTACTCAAGCCAACATTCTCGCTTTTGCTTCGTCCACCACATTTTGAATCGTATATAATACTATATAGTATATTCTTAATGTTGAAGAATTTTTGTACGTGATGCATGCCAATATTGGGCCCTTTCTATAATGATGAAATCATATTTCATCTTGACCTTTTTTTTTTTTTGAAAAAATAAAGGACAGCAATAAAGTTGATACTATATACTATATATGAGGCGCATGCCATGCCCTAAAGTTAATGGATCAGATCACATCACCGAAAAGAATAACTCATTCATGATTAGGAGACATTATTATTCCATCAAATATTTATTCACATTTGATATTTATATTACGTTAAAATATAAAATAACTGTTATGTATAAAGTTCGATAGACTATTAAAGTTTATATGAATAGTGTTCTGTCGTCTTTCGAATGATACCTATAATATATATCTTGTTGAATCAGTCTTTTTCGTCGCATTAAATCCAAAGAATAGGACCACAATAAAAACTTTTATTGACTCATAATATTTACTTATGATTGTTATGATAGCTTCAACTAGTGGTAAGCATGCCGATATTATTACTAATAATGTGTGAATAACTTTAAAGCATCTATCGGCGTCTCGTCACATTGAATTTATCTAGTACAATTTATATTTTTTTACGTAATTTATAATTTTCAAATTTATATATACAATGTATATTTAAAAAAATGACGAGTTTTCATTGATTTCCAAAAAAGTAGTTTTATAGCCCTTCATTTTTTTTAAAGAATATCAACTACTTATATATTTGGCTCAATCTGGTCCACTTTCTACTATAGATATACATATATTTAGATTTGTACTTAGTTGCAATTTAAATAATCTAAATATTATGACACACTAACACTAAAAATTTAAAAAGGGAAATAAAAATGAGGATTAATTACAAACTTCATTGTTTATTTATTGCTAAATAGTCAAACGACTTGAAGTAAGAGGGTACCTGTACCCGAAACCGACACGGGTGGGTAGGTAGAGAATACCTAGGGACGCGAGACAACTATCTCTGAGGAACTCGACAAAATAGCCCCGTAACTTTGGGAGAAGGATTGCCTCCTCACGAAGGGGGTCGCAGTGATCAAGCGCCGGACGACTGTTTACCAAAAACACAGGTCTCCGCAAAGTTGTAAGACCATGTATAGGGGTTGATGCCTGCCCAGTGTTGAAAGGTCAAGGAAGTTGGTGAACTGGTGACAGGAAAGTCAAATCCTAAGTGGTGAACGTAATGCTACGTAGGTTCTTCTTAAACAAAAATTATTGGTTGATTTCACTGTTCAAACTCGTGATCTGTATATAAGTCACAAGAATGCCCCTTTATTATAGCTTTGATGGTCCCCTTGATTCGATAAGACTTGATCATTAATGTGGTAAAAACTTATTTCTTAACATGTGAATATATATCATTATACTCCCTCCGTTCATCTTTATTTATCCACTATACTATTTTGGAATGTTCAATAATACTAGTTCAGCTTATGAAGTCAAGAGATAATTTTACACTTAGGGATCGTTTGGTGTGAGGTATAAGTTATAATAATCCCAAGATAAAATGTAAGATTATTTTATCTCATGTTTGGTTGGAGGTATAAGGTAATCCTTGGATTATTTATCCCATCATTTTTACCTTAGTGATGGGATAAGTTATTCCATATATATGGTGGGATAACTTATCCCTGGCTAATTTATCCCGAGATTAATTATCCTGGGATAACATGTTGCCAACCAAATGACCCCTTAGTTCCTAAGTTACCTATATCATTAATTATAGTTATTTTCTTATTACATTTTTCAAGACATCGTATTTATTATATTCAAAGGGTGATTCGATAAAATTACCCCTATTATTTACTACTTCTTAATCTCTGTACTAAGTCAATAACGGACAAGTAAAGATGGACGAAGGAAATAATATCAAGAGAGTGATGAAGTCTTGATTTTCTATAATAGAGTTTATACAATGTGAATCTGAATTAACGAACTTCTACTGAACAAAATCATGTAGAACATGTAGGTACGCGAGTGTAAGATACTATCTAACCTAATCCTATACGCCCGTCAAGCCCCCATAAGCCCAACAGGTACACTCGCACACCAAATAGCCAAGTATATCAATCGATCCCAAACACTCAACTGTATTTGAACCAATAACCTAACTCTAAAGACAGGAGGGGAACACAGAGCCCGAATCTCGAACCGTGGATGTGATCCTATGAAGTACATGTCACAGAGCCCGAACTAAAGGAGTGGGTGGGGGGGGGGGGGAGAGAGAAACTCCTTTTGATGCAAAAATGGAGTTGAAAATTCAAATTCAATGAATAAACAATTACTTTTAATTAATCTTGGCAATGATTAGTCTATACAAACAGTTTTTCATAGGACCTAAAATGTACCATAAATAATAAGAGCCACTAATGATTGCTTCATAGTAGAATTTTTGATACCCTATAAAGCTTAGAGGTTAATTTAAATTTTTAAACTATAAATCAAAATCTTTTGATGATTAATAAGATCACCATACCAAGGTAAAGTTAAAATCTTTTTTGTTATGACAATTTAGTGGTCAAAGATCTAATCTAATCTTTGATTATATAATAAAGCCAATAAATATGGAAACTTTTATTGCAAAAAAGTTGACATTTAAGTCTAATGTTTAGATTGCATGAATATATTGGAAAATGACATGACATTGATATATGTCTTTGACTCAATTACTTTTAATTTTACCAACAAATAAAATAAAAATAAAGCTAGCACATTAATTTTTAAAAAAAGAATTTAGTGACACAAAATTTACGGCTAAACAACAAAATTCGTTGCTAATTCTATTTTGCGACGAATTATAAGTTGTTCATAAATTTATTTACACATTTAAATAATGAATTTTCAAGTTGCGATCAGTTTCTAAGATAATTTAAAATTTTAAAAATACCTGTTTTTAGGATCACAATTTAAAATATAATCAAATTTTGTAATGTATTTAACATTAGTGCAGTCCAATTCTAACTGTGGCTACCTAATGCAAATTCTGCCTGGTATGTTGATTCTAGCTGGGCCTAGTTAATTGAATTATAGTAAAATTTAGATCATTTCTACTTTGGGCCCAATTTTGTGTTGTTCTTTAATTTTTACTTAAAAATTACACAAATACACGATATTTATAAACTTAATTATTATTAATCCCTACCATTTAAAAAAATTACTAAAATTCTCGTATTTCGCTGATACATGATACACATTTATAAACTATCAGTTAGTTTCACTGATACCTAAAAAAATTAAACAACCAATTAATTACTGATACGTTTTTTAATGTTTTCAGTATATTAAAACTGATATGGTCTAATTTTTAATAACTGATACACACAGATCATCAATAATCCTAAAATTCCGCGTTGTATCAATGCATATTTTTATGTATCAACGTTTTCCCAAAAATCAGGAATTTTTAGTAATTTTAGAAAAAGTTAGTTTATATTGAAATTAAATCTATAAAGTATGGAATTTCTATAATTTGCTTTAATTTTTACCTCTTGGAGATTTTTTTTTTTTTTTGCGGGGTATAAGTTTAAGTTTTCTCATCATAATATTTCGGAAGTTATGCTTTATGTCCTGCTAAGCATAAGTTCGATTTCCAAGGGTAAAAGTTAAAGGCAAAGCCTATTAAAGGCTAAATAGTTCAATTACAACCAGTAGGGTACCAACGTAATTTTCTCATTTAGTATTTGATATCACTTTCCAACTAATTCAGATTCATGTTGCGTACAACCCTTTAAAAAAATAAACACTTTTTATCGATGAAAGAATCAGAAATTTTACTCGGAGATGTCAAAATATAAAAGAACAGAGACAAACATAAACATAAGGAGAGTTAATATATATTATCTATAGACAAAACCAAAATACTAATTTAGTTAAAATGAGGAGGTGTGAGTCAAGTTGACACGCCTCGCCACCACTTGTTAATGGAATTTTTTTCATTTCAAGAATTTAAACCTGAAACATCTAATTAAAGATGAAAAGATATTCTATCCGTCCCACCACAACCTCCGATGCTAACTTACTTTTTCTAATACTATAACAAGAAAGAAGTTAGCTAGCTTAGGTTTCTTATGTGAAGCAAAACTTCAATGCCATGCTAAAGCTATACCTTTCTTTGCTTGTTGTATTGTATGTACACTTACTTGCCACCCAAAATTTAGAATTATAACAAGCTATAAATAAAATTTAAACCATAGTATTTTCCTATTGTATTCAAATTAAACTCCAACAATTTTCAATAATATTAATTATTATTCATATTGTTCATAATATTCATAAAACAATATGCCAATTTATTCTTCTGATTCTGATGATCCACACCCTCCATCTTCAGCACCAACAAGAAGATTTTTGGCTCATAATAGGCCAATGCATGCAATTCTTGGTGGAGGAAAAGGTATATTCATTTAATTTTCTTCATTGCGATTCTATGTGTTCAGATAAATTCAATATTTTCGATATGAACTACGCAAACAAATATGATTTTTAGATGCGTACATATAATCTATCGATGAACCTACGATACATTGGATGTGAACTTAGCATAACATATATATTGATTGAGGCATATAGCGCTAATTTAGCATAAAGAAATTCTTAATATGGTGTGATATTGCTAGTTTTACGCGAAATCCACAAAAAATCGTGAAGATTACCCATGCACTTTATATGTAGCTTATTTGTAGAAATGGCATTCACTTGTCACTTTTTTTTTTAATGACAAAGGGTAACCCGCAGCCGCTACCCTTCGGGTGCGCACAGGGTAAACTCCACTCTTATGCAATAGCTCGCAAATCACAGAGGAGAAGTAACTCGCACTAAGCAAGCCCAGTGCGACAAGCTCGATCTAGAAGGCAAAACCCTTGCTTTCACTGGCAAAGGGTTTCGAACTTGAAACCTCCAACATGGGAGACCTTCACTTGTCACTTTACAGCCATGTCTTTGAAAAATAACCATTATCACGTGAGTTTTAAATTTCACAAGTGAAAGTACCGATCTAGGATATGATCTTGGGAGTTTCACTTCGGAAAATTTAAAACTAGTAGTTGGCTATTCGAGAATTTTATAGATTTCGAAAAGATGAGACTTTATTCGCAAATCAGTATATAAGCCTATATTGCATGTTTTTTTTTAATTCTTTATTGATTATAACTTGTTATTTTTTCTTCTTTCTTTTTTCCCTTTTACAGTTGCTGACATATTGTTATGGAGGGACAAGACATTAACAGCATCAATTTTAATTGGATTTACAGTAATTTGGTCCCTTTTTGAAGTTATGGACTACAATTTTGTGACTCTTTTGTGTCACATTTCCATGAGCATAATGTTAATTCTATTCATTTGGTCTATGGGAGCTGGATTTGTTGATTGGTAATTTTTCACTCCAAACTAACTTATATATTATCAGGTCGATTATATCTATCTTAACAGATAATTTGTCTCATTAATTACCATGAAATCGTTAATTTCTAACCAACGTTCTATCAGAATTTGGTTTTTGGTAAGGGATTTCTAACAAGCCAACATCCGATGGATTTCGGAAATTCCAATTGGAGTATAGGGATTTTTTTTTTGACAAGAGGAACCCGTAGTCGCTACCCTTTGGGTGCGCACGGGGTAAACCCCCCCTCCTATGCAACAACTCATAAACTAACAGGAGAGGTAACCCACACCAGACAAGTCTGGTGTGATGAGCTCAACCCAGAGGCAAAAGATTTCGAACTTGAGACCTCCAACATGGAAGTACTAAGCCCAAACCACTATGCCACCCCGAAGGATTGGAGTATAGAGATTTTTTGAAATGTTAATTTTCAAGATTACAAATCTACTTTTACGAAGGGTTATTTGATGATCTGATAGTGTGAAAAATTCTTGATATTTCAGGAATCCTCCCGATTATCGAGCATTTATGATATCAGATTCAACATTTAGATGGTTGTGTGGGAAATTCAACTCTATGATGGTGAAATTCTATGAAATTTCATCTGGAAAAGATATCAGAACTTTTTTCCTGGTATATTTTTATCACATTTAATTTCATATGCAATTTCATTTAATCATTGTGTTTTTATTTTATATTGAATTTTTATTTTAACTCCAATTTCTGGGTTTTTTTGTTTTTTTTTGGGGGGGCTTAGGCAATTACTTCTCTATGGATATTATCAGTTATTGGAAATTACTTCAGCTCTCTGAATTTATTGTACCTAGGTAAGGTTTTGGAATATGGACCTTCTATTTTTCTTTTTATAATATGCTCCTTTCGTTTCATTTTATGTGAACTTATTTACTTGAGGACGAGAAATTATACAACTTATATATGTCATAACATTTGTGTTTGTTTTTTATTGGTTTATAGGGTTTGTTTGCCTGGCAACATTACCAGCTTTATATGAAAGGTATCAAAATGAGGTGGATTATTTAGTAAGGCAAGGTAACCAAGATATGAAGAAACTCTACAATAAATTTGATACTGAAGTGCTCAACAAGATTCCTAGAGGACCAGTCAAGCAAAAGAAGAAGTTTTGAGTTATTTCTCAAAATTTGAAAGAAAAAAAAAGTTCAAGAAAATTGGCTGTGGAGTGTGGATAAATTATGAAAAATGTTATTGTAATTTATGTATATTGTTCAATGATGAAGGAATTGTGGTGGTGATGTAATTACTTGTATATTCAGTACATTATTATATGAAAGTAATAAGAAATTGTTATTATTTCATGTGGATGATTGGAACTTTATAGATAAAAGCTTACTCACATTCGATATACACATCAAAGTAATATAATTTTTAAATTTACAATCAACACTAGCAAAAAAAAAAAAAGTGAGTTCGATGTCACTTTGCAGGACTCGAACTCAAGACTTTGATTCGATATCCACTTTATGCATATTAAGGTTCATGACCTAGTTGGTTTTGGTGGGTGGTGGGGGGAGGGGGGATGTGTCATATACAAGAATGTGAAAATCTAGAAGTTTCCATGGAGTAATCTTTTAGTGGTTACAATTTAAACCAAGTGGCCACATGCCACTGGTCTTCATTCATGTTTTCAATTTTCAAATTTAAAACCTAATATAGAAGGGGTTGACTTGCCACTATTTTTGTTTTTTTACATCAATTAAAAGCAATTTCTCTGCCTTCACAAAATAAAAATATAACAGACCCTACTCATATCCCGCGGACTACACTGAGTATATTATTATTAATTCTTCATAAATAAATCCAAGACATTATTATTTATACCTAATAAGTAGGACGGTAGTGCATTAGTACCCTTTTTTTGAAAAAAAGACGACCTAACTAAAGCTACTAATAGATAAGCCCCAAGATTATAATAAAATCAAGTTGACAAACCTCTTAAGTTTATGAAGGGTCAATCAAAGTAAATGGTGGAAAATCCCATAAAATTCAATGTTGATTGATCAAATACAAAATAAAAAAAAAACCTCATAGCCAATTTCGATTCTTAGAAGGCATTACAAAATAACATTTGAAATCAAAGTTGAAAATGGGTATATTTCGAAGATCATGTTTGACCATAAAATTCTGAAACTTTCGCGAATTTTCATGGTCAAATGCCCCCCAAAATAATCTCTCAAACTTTCTCTACTTGACTTTTTGGCATTGTGTGAATGACAAACAAGAATCTGTTCACACTACATTTAGCCATGTGCCCAAGTATTCTACCATTTGGATAAGCACTACCCAAAAAAGTCAGAACACTTGCCCAAAATACAAGGTTTTTTATTTTGACCACTCATTATCAAGTCTCAACCATCTTTAAAAGCCATGACTTGATAAGAGAAACTCATTTTAAGTGATAAGAAAGTCTTGTCAAACTGCTCTTATCATAACACACTTGAAAATATCTCCCCCTATAAACCACTTAGACAAAATATGGTTAGGGAATTGAGAGGAACTGTGGGAAGAAGCAGCTGGGAAGGAATAAGAGGTATTGAAGATATAACAAATGTTGGCATTTGGAGTCTGTGGTTGATGATTCTGGTTTGCTTGTGTATTATTTCAACAATCATTTTCTCCTGTGCAGATGGTGTTTCTAAACAGAAAGAAGCAACAACTCATACCGATAACTATGGTGCTGGATGTGGTACAGGTTGTGGAGCTGCCTGTGGCGCCTGACTAGTGGAAAAGGGAAAGGGAAGAGAATGGAAATAGTGAGAATCGAATCCACGCCTATTACGTGGAAGATGACTCCCACTGATACCACTAGACTATAGGTCTTGCTGAGAAATTTCTTTCTTTCTGCATATGTTCTACTTGTAATAGGGGTGGTTGGGGGAGGGGGCGAGTGATAGCTCAATTACATTTCATTGTAATATTTGGATGACAATGTTCAATTTTACAATTCTCAGTCAGCTATATTCTCTGAGTAGACTCTAAGGAATACTCAGCAAACGTCTTAACGAAGAAGAGGAATAGCTTAAAGTCAACAATATGGGTGTAAAATTGACAGAACCTGAAGCCTTGGTTAATGGTGTTTAAAACCAAGAACTGATTATTATACAAATGTTAGGAAGGAAACTCAGATCAGAGAAAAACAATATCACACATTCTCAGTTCTGTTGAGACTGGAAAGAGCAAACAATGAAAAACGGATAAAGCTTCCTGTTTTTTTTCCCCTTTTGGCACTTTATTTTCATGTTACATAAATAGAACTAATCATCTAAATGATGCCAAGTACCAATGCAGATACCTGAGTGAAAATGAGGCAAACAGCTTACAAGAGTCCTTGACTCTTCCGAATTTCAGAGGATGATATATCCATACGGAACTTCTCAACTGGTATAGGCACAAACATGTCTTTTAGCTCTGCTGGAATGTCAAAATCCTCAAGAACCTAGAGAAACAGACATGAAATAAAATTCATAAGAGTTTCAAAAAGCGTAAGTGCTAAAATACATGAAGGCTGCGGAGAGTTTGTTAGCGTACCTTGAAAGTTCCATTAACATTTCGACCACCAACTAGGAAAGTACATCCCGTGTTTTTACATCCCAGAAGTATCTCCAACATCTTTCCATAGTCATCACCATAGTATTTTGGCTGGAAAGAGCAACTTGCAAAGATCAGTACATACACTTTTGGGAACCTTCCCATTTATATAGCAAGTTATCGCCTCATTTATCAGCAAAGGTTGATTATGAAAAAATCAGAAACTCAAATTGATTATGAAAAAATCAGAAACTCAAATTACAAATAAGGACCACTTTTGGTATTTCTGAGTCACTTTTGTTTCATTTCATTTGTACAAACTTAATCTTAAAGTATTCTGTAACCATTCTCCAAAGAAAAAAAACTTAAATCTTATATTTGAGTGCTAGTGTTGTATACATGAATATAACTTGCATCAGGTGCTAGGTTAGCAGATATCTTAGAAACCAGCAGAATAGCTGGATTCTCTATGACAAAATTTGCACAAATTCTCTTCCTCCCAATAATTGTATTCCCAAACTAAGTAGACAAGACCATGAATTGAAATAGACGAGAACACACGATTAGTTTAAGAAAATAGACCACCAGACTATCAGGTACTGCCAACAATGCAGCATTTTTGTTCACTATCATCAAAAGAACAAAATATGAAGCACATTTTCCCTGTGTTCTTGGAAGACAACACGTTTGCCATTTATAAGAAGGTTGGAGCTTTATTGAGTTACCAAATTTTTATCTCATTTAATCTCAATCTTGTAGAAGCGAGTGAAAGAACCTTACATGTACAAGTCTTGCAACTGTGTCTGCACCAACGACAAAAGCACTTCCAGGAAAAAGTTCTGCTTTCTTGTAAAAATATGGCTGGTTAGACACTATGACCGTCTTTCCTGCATTTAAAAGGCCGAAACCATACAAACAACAGCATATTTTGAATATGAAAACAGGGTAAGAATGCAATGATACTCAGATATGAACTTAGGATCTTACCAACTTTTTCAAATTGCTTAACACGATCTTTGATTTGAGATATTTCCAGTGGAGGTTTGTCTGCATTGACAGCTGACAACTCAAAGCATGGATATCCACCACCACAAATGCTGCATGAAATAATTAAAAGAAGTGAATAATCTTCCAATAAAAACATAATATTTCTCTCTGCAAGTAAAGCGTTCAAATTCGAAGTTCTACAGATAAACAGATCTTTTCTTGAAGTGTACAAAAAATCCATCCTTTCAATTGTTGAAAATCATGTTTGATGTTAGAGATGTGTACCTAGTTGCAATTTCCAAGAGCTTAAGGTGACCATCATGCAATGGATTAAAGGAACCAGACAGGATTATTTTCCTCTCTGCATTAGACATGTCTGCAAAATTCCTGTATCAACATATGCAGTGAATCTTTGGCTTCTGAACGTGACTATTTTAATTGCATTAACACATACCACTTGTGAAAGGATACAATTTGAAGCATATAATCCCACTGAGAAGTTGCTTTAGCTCTTCATCTTCATCAAATGTCTTTTCATATTCATCTGGAACTTCTGATTCAGTCAAGTCTGGAACAAAAGTTCCTGGAACCTTGCTAGCATTTGCAATTGCCTGAACCAGAAGACAGAAGCTAATATAATAATCTGCGGGATAGATTTGATAAAAGATCCAGCATAAAAGGATTAGCATAATGAGTTTAAGAGGATCTACAGAAAATTTCAACTGCAGCCAGAGTTATATTTTAGGTATCTACAAACCCACACTTCGAACAATAACTCTAACGGTTATCAGTAATTGTCTCAAGTCTCAATGGTGCTCAAACAAGCAAAATACGTGTTTACTTAATAGACTCGTTCAGTTGTAAGATATACAAATATATAGCTGCAGAACCTAAGAGAAACTATTATAATCTCCCCGGACAGATAAGCATGGATAAACTGATAAGAGGAAATAAGTCCATTCAATGCAACCTTCCATAACACACTTCACTTTGACCCACCCAATATCACGATAAATGAATAAAGTATGGGTTTCTAGTAGTGAACACTATTTGGAAATGTTCAAGTTCTGATTATTTTTGTATATATAATACATTAAGGAGCCTAATATTTTTTTTGAGAAAGAAAGGAGCCTAATATTATAACATTGATTATATACTATAATAAGTAGCATCTAGCATTGGCTTTGAAAATAGAAAAATGCCTAAAAAGCAGAATTGGAATCTTTGAATTCCAAATTGGCCATGCACTTTTACATTTCGTTCACGGCTATGTACATTTAGTTGATTGAACCAGTGCAATTGTATGTTGAACTTGTAATGGGAGTGTGAAGTGTTGTAATTCCTCTTTTAGAAGTTCTCTCGAAATTGTATGCACACCTTGATTAAGTATAGGCTCGAGACTCCATCTTCCTGCTCACGAGTTCGCAGACCCTGTGTACATCCATTCAGTTTAAGAAAAAGCAGTACTTCAGGCATTGAAATTCAAAGATCCTAATATAAAGAGGGTACGGATGATTAAAGGAGAAACTTGCATGAATAATACCTTGGTCAAAGTAACCGTTGAGGTCCAAAACCGGTCAGATGTTCTGGTTGACACGTGAAACCTACTCATAAAGCACTACCAAGGCTCAGAAAGAGATCGAAATTCTGAAGTACAAATGAAAGAGTAATAAGTTCTCAAATCAAAATTCCAATGCTAGGAATACCAAATACTTTGATGAAAGGCATCATTTTAGAGATCGAAACATGGTCCACATGCGTCTTTGAAGGGACGCAGATCTTCAAACTTAATTATAGCGACAAAGTTTGGTGCTTTTATTTTCCCTTTAGGAGTTACAACTGACAGATGAAATGATTCTAATATGAACACAACTCAACCACATTTTCAAAAAGAAAAATCCTTGTTTGTTCTTAACATTCATACATATAAGATGTCAACAACATTTGTGCTTTATTGATACCGATTTGAAAAGTAGGTTGTGCATGAAATGTTAACAAAAAGTTCAGCAACACAGACAAAACATACTATTCCTGACTGCAGAATCTTTTGTCATGTCTCCAACAGGAGACAAAAGCAGCTATTTCCACCACATCCTAAAGATCAAGACGGAAACTGCTGTCATTAATATTATCTTATGCTTGGATGACTACCCTTTAGTCGACCAGCTCCATTTTTCAAAGAAGAACAAACAAATACATCTGAGCATATACTATGGTTTGCCTTGATCCGATCCATTCCATGTTGTCATAAAAGCGAATGGTAATCAGGATAGTCACCTCTTCTTATAGAATAGAAATCTCACATAAATCATTTAAAGAAAACCAGTTTATGCCCCTCCCAGTGAATCTAGGAAACAAAAATGACAACTCCTGAATACAACTTGCTCCTAAGGGAATAAAAATCTGAAAAGATATATCAGGACAAACTGACTGATGCAACAAGAATACCTATGATCTCCACGTTTTGGACGAGCACTAGCCAAGGCACCAGTAAAACCCACACCTAGAACTGGTGAACCTGTACAAACAAATTAATTGAAATCATGTCATTTACACAAAATAAGTCATATCAAGGAATACAATGCTACTAAACAATAAATGGTGAAACTTTGTAAGACACTTCTAGGTGTAAAATATTCAGATGACTGAGACTCAAACTGACCTCACTAGTTTATGACCATGCACACAATCCAATATAAAAACGAGGAAGAACGATAAAATTAGGGTGTCTCGTTTCTGTGAGAGAGAATATTTATCAGATAGAATAATAATTAAACCTTTGCTGCTAAACCTAGTAATTGAAAGGATGGTACCCTCTTTGGCTTCTTGGCTATAGCTATTGCCTTCATACATCTTCAATAGCAACCCAAATTTCACGCACTAGAATGTCATTATAGCTTGTCATAATAGGAAAACCGTAAACCTTCATCATTTAGGCATGGCATACAAATTATTACATAAACATATATCAAATAAAACATTTTTGATTAATCAAGCAGTCCTCTAGGATACAAGTCGTCTGTTCAGTGTGTTCCAATCACTTCAACACCAGAATTTCTTTTTTAATCGTTATCTACATGCTTAACTATCAATCAAGTAAAATCAACTCTAAACTAGTAAGGTTCAGCAAAAGATGCAACATGAGGACTTCCCCTGAGGTTATACACTAGTATTACTCTCACCTAAGCATGCTTAACTTCGGAGTTCTGATGTGATCCGTTGCATTATTGTTAGTATGATCACTTCCTTCATATATTCAATCTATTTACCTGCCTTCTTAATGCTTGGGACTAGCTATGCATTAAGCTCACATATACATAGTTTTCTCAAATCTCTTATCTAAACTATAAAATTTCTAGAAATACGTGGCCAAATTCACTTAGCTATATGATAAATGTGCAAGATAAAACCATAAAATGCCCAATCAAACAACAAAATTCTAGTAGATTCAAAATCACTACCTGGTTTAGAAAGCTTTAATGCTCTATTATAAGCCAACAATGCCATTTCCTCCGCCGTTTGCGAACTAGCTGCTTGAGCAGGAACCTGTTCCCAGAACACAAAATTTTTTATAGCAGTGAAATTTCAAAATCAATCAATAAAAAATCAAAGTAAAATGACGATAGAACTTGAAAATCAAAAGACCTTGCCAAGTAATTGAATCATAGACATTCTGGAATAAGTAACTACAGATTCAAGCACCGTGTTCGATGCTCCCGGAACTGACATCAACCAGCCCAGCGCCTGTCCAAATTCATAACATAAAAGTGACGTCCACAGTAAAATTTAGCTAAAAAACAACAAATCTATAGAGAGAGACCTGCGAGGCTCCGCCGGAGAGATAAATGACAGCTTGAGTAGGAGAAGTATGTATAGCTTCAACAAGAGCTCGGCGGCAACTATCGGTCATCCTTGCCGTCGCCGTCAATGGACGAATACGATCAGTTCGCTCGAATCGTCGCAACGACGACGTTTCGTTGCAGTACCTGAAATCAAACAATTACCATAATATGCTTATGCAAAGTTTGTACTAATTAATTTTTTTTAAAGAATATAATAAACTAGAAAATCAAATTATAACACTTTATTGCCACGTGTCCACATTAGTCGCAACTACAACAACAATAATATACTTACGTAATTTCACAAGTGAGTTATGAAGCTAGAAATATTGATTCCGATAAATTTTAGCTTAAGAGAAACAATTCAAAGCAGACTATTATCGCTCATAATTAATGAGTGTATTAGGTTTAAAAATGGTTACTACTAAGACTAAGATGGAAAAAGAATACATATATTATTTGATGAAAATACTTTAATCGCTTTCGATGATTGATTTATCAGTCACATTTTCTTCTTCAATTTCTAAAATAATCCAAATTTAAGATAACTATTTTTAATTCAAAATTAATTGAAAAACAATTCCAATGACTTGGAATTTTTGGTCAATCACTTGAGAAATATTTTAAATTATGACTTGGAATTTTTGGTCAATCACTTGAGAAATATTTTAAATTATGACTTGGAATTTAGGTCTAATTTGACTCTTTTCCTTGACTGATCCTTTAATCACGCTAGATTAAGAATTTGAATTGATCATTTTTCTATCTCATCGTATCATATTTTGTTCTGCAAGATTAGAAATTCATCATTAACGTCTCGATCTAAGTCTGAGATAATTCTTTGTTACATAGCCCCAGGGCTATTTATAACTAGCCAATTAAAAAGTTTCGAAAAAAGTTGAATGAATTTGGTTTTAATTTCTTTGTATTCTATCGAAAGTTTTTTTCATTGTTTTAATCTTTCGATTTTTTGTGTGTAACTTGTTTATATTTTGAACTTTCTTAGTAAAAAATTTAACTCTGTCACTATCTCTAATCACACAATAACAACATTTTACTGTTATGTCAACACTCTTGACTAAGAGTCTCAAACGGACGAGTTGAGTTGGAATTAAGAATGTTAAAATGAGTTGAAATAAAAATTAGGTTGGGTTATGACCCGTTCAGATTTACTTTGGGCTCAAATTTGAGCTGGATTGGATCATGGCCCGTCTAATTTGACTCGCTCAATCTCAATAAGTTTAACATATTATTACTTACTTTTTATAATCAGAATTTGAATTTTAACTCTAAAATAAAAATAAAAAGTGATAAATAGATAGATAAATCATAGAAAATATAAAATAGATTAAAAAAAACATACATTACATTAATGCAAGTAAAAAATCTTAGAACGGGTTGAAACTGAAGATTAAATTGGGCTCAGTCGAACATTCTTTTAAAATAATTTAAGGCTTGAACGGGTTGAGATTGAACTCAATTCAAATTATTTTTAGTCTAACCCATAAAAATTTGAACAAATTGAACGAATTATCTATATTTAAGCTCATTTTGACATCCTTCCTCTGCACTCTCAACTCTTTATTACGTAAAATCTTTAAAAATTTATCTGATGCATTAAACTTTCGCTCGAATCAAGTGTCATGCACATCATCAATTGATTTGGCACTGAAAATAAAGCATGATTGATTGATATTATCCAAATTAACTTAGAGATTCATTTTTATAATAAAGTGGATGTAAATTATATGTAAATTGGGGCCAACTTGTTTTTATAATAGAGGCAAGCAATATTACCAAAGAAAAAAAAAACAAAAAATGAGAAGAATTTATTAGACAAAATCATTGATAGTAAATTTTAAGCTCGATTAAATTTAGATTTACGCAAAAAAAATTTATTATGATGATAAAGTATTTTTTATTAGAAATAGTCAGCTTTATTCTCAGATTATGCAGTCTTAATTTTTTCTAAAATATTTAAAATATTAAAAAAAAATACACAAAGAAATTAAACGCATTTGCCGCATACTATTATATGTGAATGATTTTTTTGAGATTATATTGATCAATACATATGATTTGATTAAAATCTGAATAATCATGTATTAATTCTTGACCGAAAGGAATACTTCGCGATCTAAACTTGTCTAATTTTTAAAGCTAGAATAAAAATTTATTGATCGTGTGATAACTGATAAAAATTATACACAACTTAACAATATAGTTATTTTAATTGTACAAATATTAGTTTGTTTATTTCCCGCATAAGATAACATGCAAATTCATTTATTACTTGTACTTAGTCATACAAGTTTCTGAATTACAAATCAAATATCATATTAATTTTATACACGAATAATTTATTTTTTCATTAGCTATCAAACTTTCTAATATCTTATAAAAAATTAAACACATGAATAAATCAGTTGTAAGTATGGATGTTTAATTTTCATTAAAGAAAAAGACTTAAGACATGTAGAGTAATTAATTAGTCAGTCAAAGTGCATGCTTTTATAGAAATCTGTTAATTATTATTTAATTATTTTGCTAATTAACAATTAATTATTTTACCTCAATGGCTCAATTGTCCAACAATATACAGACAGTCCTCACTGTCAAATATGACCACTTTTTTACCAACTTTAAATCTTGGCCCTACATCTCTTCTTGTAATTCTAGCCCACTAAAATAAAATAAAAAAACAAAAAAGTGGTCCTCAAATTTTGTTTATTAATTATTATTACAAAAATAAAATAAAAAATTTATCTAGCTTGTACTTTTAGCCATTTTTTGAATAGCCTGACATATTTTGAGTTGTTATTGTTTTAATATTTTTTTTATCATAAGGTATGGTTCATCACTTTGTACATATTTCCAATTTTAGAAAAAAAAATATTTTATATTATTTTGAAAAAATTATGTATGTAAAGATACTTTATATAGATTGAGAGAAGATGAAAAAAGATTTAAATATAATTTTTTAAAATTTATAATGAGATTTTAATGATTGTAAAAATATATTATTAAGTGTGAAATTCTGGTCGATAAAGTTATGAATAATTGATTAGATAAAAGAGGAGAAAATAACTAAATATAATGGTACTTGTTAAATTTTTTTGATTGAATTGATAGATATGAAATGTGTCCCACTTTTTAAATTGTATTAATTATGTTTGGTATCTGAAATTTAATTTATCACACATATTGAAGTTGGAGAAAAGTTCAAGGATTCGATCATCTATCAATTCTAACTGTGAATTTATAATGTCATAGATTCTATCATATTTGATGTTTGTGAAAAATTGCTTAAATTGTCAGTCTCAAATTCGATAAAAAAAAATTATGATAACCAACAGTCAACGTAAAATTTAATTAATTCATGGTGAATCTTTATAATATAGATATAAGTTAAATACATTTTACTAAGCACACATCACTTCGATATCCAACATGTGATGAAAGTGTATATAAAAATAATATCAGCATGATATTTTTTTAATCTTAGATAGAAAGATTTGAAGGCCATATTAGAGTAGAGAGTTAGTAGGTAGTTGAACGATATCTTGTTATTAACAGAATTAGGTTGTGGGATAGTTTGGAGTTCCACGTCGTAAAATTAGCTTTATTCATGTAGTTTCTTGCTTTTAATATTTGTTATCATTTGTTGTTTAGACTGTTTTTCTTTTCTAACTATCATATTTTGTTCAATATTTTTTTTCTTAATTTTTTAATTTGTTGTACTTGAGTCAAGGATCTTTTAAAAAAATAGATTATGTACCTCCATGGGGTGCTAAAATTTTCATATTCTTTATCTTCCGGAACTCCACTTATGAAAGTTCACTATTTTTATCGTTATTTCAACCTTTCCAAATCTGTTTTTCCTAAGAAAAAGATAATACTCTCTTCATCCCTTTTTAGTTGTCATGTTGTGCTTTTAAAAGTCAATTTAATTATTGTTTAAAGCTAAATTAAACTAGACTAATTTGATATTTTAAAATAACAATGTAAATATTTAAAAATTACACAAAAATATTACTGATTATAATTTTTTTCATATCAATATGATGAAAAGATAATCTTAAAAATATTAGTCAAAGTTATATAATTTGATTCTAAAAAATAAAAACTGTGATAACTAAAAAGAGATGGAGGTGTAACATGTCATGATAATTTGAAGGAAAAACAAGAACTTGTCCCATTATATCATTAACCCCATTGCATTGATATACTACATTAAAGCTTCTTTTTAGTTCTTTCTTCTGTTTGTTTTTCCACCAAAGTTGAGAAATACATTAATCTATTTTCCAACGTCTTTATTTTGCTTTGCTGAAATCAACTTTACCTTTCTTCAAAACACACACACACACAGTACACAGTACCCCATTTTCTTCTTTCCACTGTTCTCACTCTGAAAAGTCTAACCTTTCACACACTCCTTTTCTCTCTTAAGCTCCATTCTTGGTATTTTGGTGTGAAAAAGGTAAGGTCTTTGGGACACCCTTCTTGTTTCTGAATATTTTCAGCTGTCACTGTTGTTGGTTTCATCAATTTTGTAGATAAAAATGCAATCTTTTTTGTTTTTCTGCATTTTCTTGATTCTGTGTAGCTGTTGTTGTGTTTTAGTGAGTTCTTTGAATGATGAAGGGGTAGCTCTTTGGTCATTCAAGGAAGGTATTGGACAGGACCCTGAAGGGTCACTGAAAAATTGGAACTTTTCTGATGAAACCCCTTGTTCTTGGAATGGTGTTACATGCAAAGACCTTAAAGTTGTATCTGTTAGTATTCCTAAAAAGAAACTCACTGGGTTTCTTTCTTCTAGTCTTGGATCTCTTACTGAGCTTAGACATGTTAATTTAAGGAGTAATTTGTTTTCTGGTAGTTTGCCTGTTGAGCTTTTTGAAGTTCAAGGTTTGCAAAGTTTGGTTCTTTATGGGAATTCCTTTACTGGGAGTATACCTTTTGAAGTTGGAAAGCTAAATTACCTTCAAACTTTGGATTTATCACAAAATTTCTTGAATGGGTCTGTTCCTACAACATTGCTTCAGTGTAAGAGATTGAGGGTTCTAGATTTAAGTCATAATAATTTTACTGGTGTTTTACCAGTGGGGTTTGGGGGTAATTTGTCTGCATTGGAAAAACTTGATCTTGCATTTAACAAATTTGATGGTCCAATTCCTAGTGACTTGGGAAATCTGTCTAATTTGCAAGGAACTGTTGATTTGTCTTATAATATGTTTAGTGGTTCGATTCCGCCTAGTCTTGGTAATCTTCCTGAGAAGGTGTATATTGATTTGACTTACAACAATTTGAGTGGTTCAATTCCACAAAATGGTGCTCTGATTAACAGAGGACCTACTGCTTTTATTGGAAATCCTGGGCTTTGTGGACCTCCTTTGAAAAACCCGTGTTCTGCGCAAAGTGACGCGAGTTCACCATCCTCCGAACCTTTCTTGCCTAATAACTCACCTCCCTTAGATGGTGCTGGAGGGGATGGGAATGCTAGAGGTCTTAGTAGAGGTGCTGTAATTGCGATAATTGTGGGGGATGTGGTTGGAATTTGTGTTATTGGTTTGTTATTCTCATATTGTTATTCGAGAATATGTGCTTGTGGTAGGAAGAAGGATGAATCTGGCTTTGGTTTTCAGAAGGGGGGAGGGAAAGGAAGGAAAGAGTGTTTATGTTTTAGGAAGGATGAGTCGGAGACGTTATCTGAAAATGTTGAACAATATGATCTAGTGGCACTAGATAATCAAGTGGCATTTGATCTGGATGAACTTCTCAAGGCATCTGCATTTGTCCTTGGTAAAAGTGGTATTGGCATCGTGTACAAAGTTGTCCTTGAAGACGGGCTTAACTTGGCTGTGAGGAGATTAGGTGAGGGCGGTTCGCAAAGATTTAAGGAATTCCAGACGGAGGTGGAAGCAATTGGAAAACTAAGACATCAAAATATTGTGACTCTTCGTGCCTATTATTGGTCTGTCGACGAGAAGCTACTGATATATGACTTCATTCCAAATGGAAACCTTGCCACTGCAATTCATGGTAAACTTCAAACTTTGGCTGTTGCATACTTGTTTATCGTTTTTTATTTCATTTCCTCAACTGTTTTAAGCTTTTGCGATTATTAGTTTGTTAACTTGCCTTTTCACTTGTGTATACTCTCTTAGGAAAACCTGGTATGGTGTCATTTACACCTCTTTCGTGGTCCATTCGACTGAAAATAATGAAGGGAACTGCCAAGGGTTTGGTTTATCTACATGAGTACAGTCCCAAGAAATATGTTCATGGTGATCTAAAACCATCTAATATATTACTTGGGCACAACATGGAACCCAAAATCTCCGACTTTGGACTTGGACGTCTTGCTAATATAGCCGGAGCATCCCCTACATTGCAATCCAACCACATGACCTCTGAGAAACCTCAACAAAGCAAGCAAGGCAGTGCACCATCAGAGTCCGGGACAATTACATCAACTACAACTTCTGGTTCTTGCTACCAGGCTCCCGAGGCATTGAAAGTGGTGAAACCATCACAAAAATGGGATGTTTACTCATACGGAGTGATCTTGCTTGAAATGATCACAGGAAGAACCCCAATTATCCAAGTAGATTCTACAGAAATGGATCTAGTGAACTGGATTCACTGGTGCATTGAAGAAAAGAAGCCACTTTCAGATGTATTGGACCCGTATTTAGCTCAAGACGCTGATAAAGAAGAGGAAATGATCGCTGTTTTGAAGATTGCAATGGCGTGTGTTCATAACAGCCCAGAGAGAAGACCTTCAATGAGACACATATCTGATGCATTAGAAAGACTACCAGCTTCCTCTGAATGAAACAATCCAATAAGAACTCTTGGTTAGCTCACATTGCAGAAGGAAGGATTGCAGCAACGATCCCTGCTTGGCGCGAAAAGACAGTGCAAAAATCCTTATTGACTAACAGTAGAAATCTCCACTTGTTTGTGAAGGAAAGTCTGTTTGAATTTGCAAGCTTTTTGTTGTCTGTCTGTTGTTTACTTCTATTGATCAAGAACATAAAATTATTTTGTTTCCTCTTTACTACTACTTACTATTCATCTTTGTCTGTCAAATGATTATATGTAAATAAAAATGAAATGGTGTAAGCAATAACTATATGTCTGTTGAATCTGCAAGTATAGGTACTATATATTTTTGTAAATATTCTTTGTCAGTAAATGAAATTCTTTTAACAAATGGATTCATGTCTTATAGTACTGCTAATAATAAATGCATTTTATGACAGCTGCATGATTTTGTCATCTACCATTCTCATTTGTTTAGTCCTTTCCTATTTTTTGAACTTGAAAACAAAGCTTCTTGGCTGTGAATTGTGATTGTCTTTGGTAAACTTTTAACAAATGGACCACAACATGGATTTCAAAAAAGTAAAGTCCGGTGTACTAAGTTTTCTGTGTTGCATGTTGTCTGAGGAAGAGTTTTCTGTGTTGCATGTTGTCTGAGGAAGAGTCTGACTATATCCAGTGGCGGAGCTAGGATTTTTTATAAGGGAGTTTAAAATTTTAAGTAGACATCCGAACTAATCGAACGAGTTCGACATCTATTATATCTACATAAAAAAATTATTTTTACCATATATAAATAGTATAATTTTTTGCCGAAGAAGATTCAGATGAACCCCTAATATCTATGTGGCTCTGCCACTGACCAAATTGTGTCTTATGTTACGTATCCTTACCTAGGAGCGGTGCCATGTAGGGTCAACGAAACCAATCGTGTCTTATGTTATGTATCCTTACCTAGGAGCGGTGCCATGTAGGGTCGACGAAACCATGAAAAGTTACACTTTTTATACATGATTGAAATTATTTTTTGTGTATATGATATTTTGAACTCTCTCAATGAAAATAATCACATGTTGACAACTTGTACCGTTGCGCCAACACTCTCCTTAAAATAAGTGTGCAATATCAAGTTACGTATAAGATAATTACATGTAATCATTCATAAAAAGAGAATTTAGTAACCTAGAAAAACACATGAATGAGCTTATTATAAGTACCTTTCATACATCGAAAATATAACAAATATTTTTGTTATCACATTACTTAAAAGATAATTATAAGTAACTATTAATAAAAAAATAGGTTCATAACCTAGAAAAACACATGAATGAGTTTATTATTTTGATGCATACATGTGTTTTTGTACAAATTATTTGTTTGATTCTTGATTTTTCCCCTTCTAAGGTACATCAAACAAGTTATTGATTATTGATTGTGTCACACTATCAATCCTTTAAAGGAAAATGTTTGATATGGAAAGATTTTACACAGCTAGCATATGATATCAATGTTCTGTCGTTTCAATTTATTTGTCTTTTTTTTAATTTTAAATTCGTTTTTAAAAAGAATAACTCTTTTCTTTTTGAGCAACTCTTTAATATTTTCAACTTTCTACGTGACATGTTTATGATCATAAAACTAAATGACATTTGGTACATTCTACATTTAGTTTAAAACCACAAGAAGAGAGTCAAGTCAAAATCGAACAAACCAATTGAAACGAAGGGAGTAGTATGCATTTGTGTTCTTGGTTGTAGTATCTTCTTTAGTTTAGGGCTATAGAGTCTACTTACTTCTCTATTTCAGAATTTTAAAGTTAATGAGTTCAGAATTATATATCACTCGAGTTTTTCATGTATTTTTCTCGCACGCACATTGAAAAAGATCGATATGGTTGTCACACATATAATGTCATTAAACATGATCCGTGAAGAAGGGTTGGCCAATGAGGGCAGATCACAAAGAAGAACTAACAGAGTTCTACATTGATAATCTTTTGAAAAAGGTGCATGGTACATGCGCTTTTGAACTCGATGACAATGTAACCTAGGGACAAATTTAAATCATGTTTATGTAGATGGACCTCTTATTATTTTTCAATATAACTTTTTCATATTCCATATAATGATCAATTTCTTGGTGATGACTATAAAGCTAAGCTATAGTCTATAGAGCACATGAACTTTGGCCAAAAGACAATAATGTGTTTCATAGATACATTCACATTTTAGTAGGTAGCTATGCATAGAGACATAAAACATGACTACTTTTAGAAGTAATAGTATTCTTAGGGTGTGTTTGGCATGGAGGAATTTTGATTAATAGTTTCATCGATCAAATTTTTTAGAAAATATTTTCTTTAGAAAAACAAGTATCATATAAATAAAAAAAATAACTTTCAGAAGTAAAGAAAAAAACAAATCGCTACTGATGTCTCCTCTCGACCACCAACCACCTTCACCCTCACTTCCATCGCCCTAGTGGCTTAGCTATACAGACTGAAGGATTATCAGCCGAACACGCTTCGTCGCAAACATATATACCATAATCCTTGACCTCAACCCCCATAAATTTTTCCTAGATTATAAATATAAAAATATTTTTGAGATAGTATTTCTTATTTACTTATCAAATATTAAAAAATTAATAAAACATCACCTTTTTTTTTCAAAAATATTTTCAAAATACCAAAAATACCCTTAGTAACTATGTATGAAAATTCCAAAAAATCTAAAGTGTTTTTATTTGGATATGATTGGTCTTTTTAATTAGTTGAAACTTTATGGCTGGAGTCCATTAAATAAATTGACCTACTCTTTTTTTTTTTTAATGTGTGTGTATAAAGCTTGACATATTCTTGGTCTTAATTGCATAATATTTGACTTTTCAATAAAAACTTTATTGTTGGAATGTAATAATAATTGCACCATTCATGCCAACTATATTGGGAGAATTTTGGTACCTACTTAAAAGATTTAATTCAATAAATAGAAATAATAATTATGTACCTCTTAATAATAATAAAAAAAAGTCCTAAAATTATCAAAATTGTCACAAGTTAAAATTGTCTCTCTTGAAAATAATTTTTTGTTTTACAAATTATATGTATTAATTTTTTTATGGTGTTTTAATTATCCCTTTAATTAATTGAATATTAAATATACTGAGTCATATATAAAAAAGAATAAAAGTAGAATTTTTACCAATAATTTTTCCAACATATAATTTTAACCAATAAAAAGAAGCATTAAAAAAATTGTAATTATGGTCAATCAACAACCTTTTTTCTCAATATTTAGAATTTTTAATTATTCATAGTCAAGAATAGTAGATACAACTCACCAAATAATTACATTAATTAATTAAGAAGTAGTTATTATTGTGACAAATGGAGTAATCATTTCTAATACATAAATATCGAGCTATTGAATTTCAACTGATTCAAATCAAGTCGATAAGATTCATTAAAGAAGAGTATTTTTTTCATATTCATAACATAAATCAGAAATCTCTAATTAAAGATGGAGTATTATATCCATTCATACCCTCAGTGACAAACAGAAAACGTTACTATTCTATTTAGTGATGAATTAGCG
This sequence comes from Solanum aculeatissimum, assembly GCA_038996855.1. Classification (NCBI taxonomy): domain Eukaryota; kingdom Viridiplantae; phylum Streptophyta; class Magnoliopsida; order Solanales; family Solanaceae; genus Solanum; species Solanum aculeatissimum. The sequence goes on along the minus strand of JBCEWC010000675.1, from coordinate 2,534 downwards.
ATGGATTATAATTTTTTTTTTTAATAAAAAAAGTAGATGACACCTAAGTTAATAGTAGTGGAAAGTCCACAAACAATTGGCTATATTCCAAAATGGGAAAATGTCCCCTCAAATGACTTCAATTACTATTTTCTTTGCCTTAGAAAATTAGGGCAACCAAAAAATCAATCAATTAAAGACTTGGAAAAGTTTACAGCTTGGCTTCTCATGGGAATTGTCCTTTGGTGTTACACCTTTAATACACAATATTAGCTAGCATGCTAGCTTTCATAGTGAAAAAATTATATTTTATTAATCATTGTGATAATAATATATATATTAGCCATCAACATGGATAATCGTGGTATGATTGGGATCAATTTATCTTTAAATTGAAGTTCTCGAGTTTGAGTTATTGAAAATGGAAAAAGTCTGTTGGGATTACTGATCCTAGAAATGAGCATTACAATGTGCGAATATGAGTTTAGTCGGGATCCAATATAAGTAGTGAATCATCGTGATAATAACATATATTAGTTGTCAATATGGATTGTGATGGGATGGTTGAGATCACTTCATCTTTAACTAAAGGTCTCAAGTTTGAGTTACTGTAAATGGAAAATGTCTGTTGGGATTACTACCCTTAGAAATTAGCATTACAATGTGCGAATATGACTTTATCCATGCTTCAATAATATGAGTAGTGAATCAACATGGTGGATTTGTGGTGAAATAATTGGACTCGCTTCATTTTTAACTAATGGTTCGAATTTAAGTACCTGAAAGTGAAAAAATCCTATTGGGACACTGCCCCTAGGAACGAGCATTACAATGTGCGAATACAACTTTATTCATGTTTCAATAATATGAGTACTGAATCAATATCTGGTGGATTATGGTGAAATGATTGGAATCACTTCATTTTTAACTTAAAGTCTCAGGTTTAAGTACCTGAAAGTGAAAATATTATTCTGTTTGGATCACTGCCCCCATAAACGAGTGTTACAATGTGTCAATCTAAATTTAATTAGACCTCAATACGAGTATCGAAACTAAAAAATAAATAAATCCTAGCCCATGTTACATATCTCTTTTACTAATTAAAGGAGCCTACAACACTAACATATTACATATCTTGTAATTAAAAAAAAAACAAAATTAGACCTAGAATTTTAAATTTATATATATATATATATATATATATATATATATATTTTAAAATAATATAAAAATACGAGTCAATACTATTGAGTTTTGTCGAATCTGTAATTAAAATTCTAACTCCGTTATTGCATATTAAAAAGTAGAAATAATTAACTCTAAATACAATACCTTACAAGCTATTACAAATGGACCTAATTAATATGGTCACTCAATTAACATAAATAAATATTAATACAACTAAAAAAAGTCATAAATTATTAAATAGAACTTAGTAATAATACAGATGATTAATTGGGAAAAAATGCTTCATTTTTCCTCACAATTCTTAGCCTCTTCACTCCATCTGCAAACTCACTGTATTAATAATAAGAGTTTAAGTTTTATACATTAATAAAACAAAAAAATATATATTAAAAAAATATATTTAAACAATTAAGTTTGTCAATAAACCTGCTATCACATGCTAAATTACGTAAACTTCAGGAGTGAAACTAGGTAAAAGGAAGGTGATTTAATGTAATCTCTTTCATCGGAAAAATATATTGTTTTTGCGATAACATTAATAGGAACCCGATAAAATGGTAATCTTTAAAAATACTTTTCATATGTTAATTATAAGCTATATTTAGTCCAAATAGCATAACCTTTTAACTGAGTTGAATCAGACAAGTCAAAATAGACGAGTGAGTAAATAAAAGATTCACTAATTCACTCAAAAATCGACTAATCGGATTAATCATATTTGCATAAGCTAATTTTATCGTCCCTAGCTATATATATTAATAACATTTTAAAAAAAAATTACTAAAAGAAAAACTTACTTCCATGGAACATCACCAACACTCCTCCATTGGTCATTTCTGTCTTTGTATAATAAAGAGAACTCTGAATTATCTTGAAATAACCTTAGCCCATCCATACATTGTTTTCCTACACCAATAAAATTTAAATATATTTTTCAAGATTAGATTTTTTTAATTAGTATAATTTTGTTCTTAATTTTTAAGATAGTTTTACTTATTATTAATAGTTAATTACAATCAAATCGTATGAAAAAATTAGCTCATAAAAATTATGACGTGCACAAAAACAACAACAATAATATATCCAGTGATTTTGAGTTAAATATGTTAAGTTGATCCATGAGAAAAAATGTAAAAATATCTTTTGGAGATTTTTTTAAATTTAATATGTTATATATAATCATTAAAAAAAGAAAAGAAGAAATATGTAGTCATTCAATAAAGGGGAAATTACAAAAATACACAACATTTGGAAACTTAATTACAATTATTCCCTACCATTTAAAAAAAATACTAAATTCTCTTTTTTCGCTATTTCGCTGATACATAACACACATTTATAAACTATCAGTTAGTTTCACTGATACC